>JABSTT010003483.1:17500-27086 GCA_013339685.2 Hyalomma asiaticum | reverse complement strand
AAGCTGAAGCTCTGCTGGCTGCCCAAACAACGTCTGCTGCACTAGCGAGCAGCAGCAGTTAACGCGCGGCGAGCACCAACCGACTGCTGCTGCACTAGCTGTCCGAGTAACGTTCGCGACCGTACTGATAGTGCGGGGAAACGCGCGTTTGACAGCTCTGTTAGGAAGAACAACAACAAAAAAAAAAAAAAACACTTACCCATCGAGTGCAAGGGAGAATCCCAATCATGGAGATCCCGACGTCTTCACTTCCAAGAGTGGCCGGTGTGGCCGCCTGCACCTGCTTCCCACGGCGTAGAACACATACCGACGCCACCGACGCGGCTCAGATGGCTCAGATAAAGGCGTGAGCGCAGCGCTTTTTCGAGCGCCGTGCAGTCCGACAAAGAAGTATGCACATCGCCTTTGGAAGCACACGAAGTTTATTCGCGTGCCTCAAATTCTTGGTCAGTGGTTATCCAGCGTCATACCAAACCTGACCGCGCCACTTGTCGTCTGCTTCGACAAGTAAAATTGATACGAAAACGCGGCGGTGGCTGGAGTTGACTGCCGCGCGCGAGCCAATGAGTGCGCAGCTTCCAAGACCCCTGTACAGAGAGCGCCACATTGCATGCCGGGAAGCCTTCACTTTACTCTGGAATGTAAATACGCGGCCGGGCCATGTACTTTGAGTGGTTCAGGGAAAATTTAGACGCTTCTCGTCTGCTCCCCCGAGTCCGTCTGCCGATCGTCGTTCGCATGCTTCTGCCCCGCTGCGCCATTCTTTAGGCCCCCCTTCCTGTCAGAGGCTCAAGCACGTGAGTTGTCAAAAGAGCAACAAAATACAAAAGCAAGCAAACATGCATTCCTCAACAACTGGAGGACACCACTCGCTCGGCTGCCGTCTCAGGCCTGCGGAGGCTGGCGTAGTGTTACGGCGAGTTTGCTGGCGTAGTGTGTGTGTGCCAGTGCGAGCTTCCAAGCCTACACGCTGTGGATACATTGCTTGAACGCGCCGAATTACAACGGATATTTACATCGCTAACAAAAGTAAGTTGTTTTGATCGTCAGCGGTTGCTTGCCGAGTGCCCGAAGAGTGAATGGCTGCAATTTGTACGCGAAAAGAAACTTCGCATGCCGTCGGCATCGAGCCCGTCGGCGGCCGTCGTGAGCTGTCGCCGGCGCAAGGAAAAGAAAAGTACATTTTGTTTTCCGGGAAATACTGTCTGTATCGTAGAATAAAGTGTAATTAAAATTGTGTATTTCGCCTCGTGCGACGATCACTGTGAAGCAGCTATCGCGAAGGCGAGCGCCGATACGTGGCAGACCGAACCAACGTGCTGCCGCCGGCGCGCTGCGACTACGCTGTATATCGTGACTGCGAGCCGTCTCGTTCGATGTGAGTAGGGTAAGTACATCACATCTCAGCCGCGACAGTGACGATGAGACTTGTTCTTCAGTTGTGTGCGGAATAACGACCGTAGAAATAGCACAGGACTGGGTATTTTGTGAGCGCCGGTGATCGTTTGTTCTACAGCCGTGCTCTAAGGAAAAGGCCTAAGGACGACTTCGGCAAGAAGGTACATACATCGGCGGGGCAACTGTGCATTTCGTTTCTTCGCCGCCGCGGCAGAATGCTTGCCGTTACTGTGTTTGCGCGCGCTCAGGGGTGTTTTATAAGCTCGCGCACGGCATTGCGAACGCTCGTTCGCTTCAATCGACGAGGTGCTAGCTACTAATTGGAATTCGTTAATTAAAAACGCTCTCACGATATGGCGGGTTTAGATTAACAGATCTGTGTGGTGATGGGTTATCTAAGAGCCGACGCTAACCGCACGGCTCTTCTGTGAATATATATTTTGTAATTGCGCTGAACAGCAACTTACCACCGGCACTACATGTGGGGCAATATCTGTGAGTATATATACCCGACCGTCGGTGTGCGGTTTGAGTGGCCTATGTGGTGCATTACTGTGATATGCTTGCGTGTAAGCTTGAGTGTCTACGTGTGTGTGATGTTCCTTTGAATGCATTGGTATCTGTATATGCGATATTAAATGCTGATAAAGTATGCATGTGTGATATAAATGCTGATAGATCGAGTGAAGATGTGATCGCAATGGGAAGCCTCCATTTTTCTTTTTTCCGTTTGGTCGGAACTGGTCCAACAGTTCGTCTGCCTAGAATGGTCCACCGAGGGCAACCGTTAAAGGGCCCCTAAACAACCCCGAGGTCCAAAATTTGTTTTAAAGATATAACTGCGCTCCTGTGCGGTGTGAACATGCTCCCGCAAGAATTTTGCGAATAGGTGCAATAATAGAGGAGTTATACGGGTTTAAGTGACCGCTTGCGCCGGTTTCGTTTTCTCGGTCGGCCTCCCCACCCTTCTCTGCTGAGGAGAGGGTAGGGGCGGCGCGCCGTCGAGACTCCGCCCACTTTTGACACGTGACCTGACGTGATCATTTGACGTCATTGACGCTTGCGCTGCGGAACCGGTTGCTCCCGTTCCAGAAACGTTGGGTTGCTCCTGCGCTCACGCCGGTGGGATGGCGAGGGGATCTGACAATAGACGTTTCGACCAATCAACGAGATACGACTACGCAAAGTTGTTCGCGGTACGACATGACGACACCTAGGATGCGAGCGCGACTGGTCAGTCGCCGGAAAGAAGCGCGCGAATTGTTTTTTGAAATACGGCGTCTGGGTGGCGCGCAGCGCTGTCATATTCGCAGAATGTGATCGCCGCAACCTTCTCTATGATTGAGTTAGCTTGTTTGGGCGGCTTTGAAAAAAAGTAGGAGCCTGTTTAGTGGCCCTTTAAGCCATCGAGTGGTAACTGCAGGGGACGAAAAACTTGAACCGCTGCTGTTAGTCTTGCAGTTACTCCAAAATTGGTTCAAAATCTGTGGCAGCCCACTTAGTCCCCGAAAGGACGAACAGCATACCCCATTTTCATCCATTTTGGCTTAGAGTGTAGTGTTGCGCATGCACAGACGCAATCCGAAGGTAGAAATGCTAAGAGCGCGCGTCTGTCGCTACAAATGAAAAGACGACATGTGGCAATATGATCTGCGTGGATATCTTCACCCTTGTTAACCGGTATTTGTCATCCATCGACTCGCAAAATTGCCTGGACCACATTATTCTGCTTACTGCAAATGATGCCCAATGCATCGATGATCTTCAGTGCTCTGACCACACGCACAAAATTTCTTCGCACAAAGTCTCTGTCTGGTGCGCCCTACGCCTTTCCTGCAGCGTCTCTACCACAAGGGACATCAGAAGAGTTCGTAGGGGCGTTTTTAGCGAGTGTTGATAGTAACCTCCAGTGACTCCTGCAGAGCGCGCACTAAGGGCTGATCGAACGCTTCATTCTTGAACTTATATTTAGTAATGTGAGCTCAGCAAGCAAATGACAGCTTCTGCACGCAGAACGAGAGACCAACAACAACGAACCTCGGGGACCCTGAATATGCTGAGGCGGAAGCATAAAGAAACGTAAATGTTGATTTCTGAAATCAGTACAAGGTAATTAAATCAGCATAACGCCGTCATACATCAGAGTGACGAAGAACAAGGGAGGGGCTACAGGGAGATGCCACGAGAAGGTACAGTGGCATGTTCACAGATATATCCAGGACAAACAGCTATTAAAACTGCATTAGTAGACAACACATGTCTATTGTACTGCGAAATGCAAACATAATGAGCCGAACAAGAGGAATATGACCTTTCTCTTTCAACGATATCGCGTGACAGTAGTTGCACAGAATGAGCAGTAAGAAATGTAATGGATCACATAATCATCATTCTCTTCATTCGCTTGAGAGCAGCACGGTAGCAGTGCGCAAAACACGCCGTCAGCTGTTTTTCTTTTCCTTTAGGTGCCAAGCAGCTTATGAACGAGGGGGCCTGTCCCTCCCTCTGGCGTCGGCGTAGCGTGCCTCTGTTAGTACTCGGAGCACGCGCACTCGGGCACGTGCTCTAGTTTCAGTGGAGACAGCTAGTGGCGCTGTAGTTCAAGAGCTAACAAATTAAAGCCCCCGCTCTCCCCTGGCGCGATCTCTTCTACAGCGGCTGTCATGGAATGCGCTTCGACGAACGAAGATCGCATCGCGGCGGCGCGGATTCGCAAAGCGCTGCCAAGCGGCTGCCAAGCGCCGAAAGCGGTCGTTACCTGAGGCTTGTGGCGCCAATGCGCGCTTTAACTGTAACGCTCTAGACCACACGTTCGGGCACAGCTGCAAAGTATGCGACCGCTTGTGGTTCGACAACAATCTGACCAAGATCTCCACTATCAAGAACGAGCAGTCCCGTGCTAACCCCATCGCCGTTCTGCAGCAGGAGTTTGCCTCCTACGACGATCAGAGTGAGTACGCCGTCTGCACTACGTCCAAAGATTCGTTGGTGGCAGGCAAACTCCCCGCGATGAGCGTGACGAACGGCTACCCCTACCCGCCAAAACCCGAGCACCTGCCCGAGCTCAACGCCGTGGTGGAACATCGCGGGAACCTCGAATGGAAGGACCGTGAAGAGTGATGAAGAAAATAAAAGATTTACACAAGTTTAAGTCGACTTATGGATGCTTCTCCTCATAAAGACAACCCTCAGTTGTAACTGAAGGTTCTCATTATGGGGATAATTTTTTTTTCATATTTCGCGCATTTCTTTACAACGCAGATGAGATGACAATGTGAGACGTATTGCAATGAAAACAATTCGATCGGTGGTTTCTGAAGGTGCCCTACAACTTTGTAAATCGTACTTAGGGTTTACAACCAATGATTAAAGAGTTAGCTAATGAAACATATTTAGTAAATTAAGGGGAAAATAAAATATCTCTGGAACTGCACACCAGTGCGAGCAGTATGCGCTTTGTTCCTCTTTTTTTTATGCACTTTTCATTTTTAAAATATTGGCTCATGTACATGGGAGTGGGAACGCCTGTGCACTGAGACCGCTTTGCAACCTAAAGGACCCCAGAAGGTGAAAATTACTCCGGAGCCCGCTACTACGCGGTGCATCTCATAATCGCATCATGTATTTGACGCGTAAGACTCCCTCGATTTTTAGGGGCGAAGCTCCTTAAGGTTTGGGTCTGTCCGTCCGTTGTTCCTAGTAGTGCGTTACCTACTAGATACTAGGAGGTCGCGTGCCTCCCGGCGCGCGAGCTCTCTCACTCTTCCATCTTCAGTGGCGTAGGCAGGCATGGGCTGACCGGGCTGAAGCCCGCCCCCGAAATTTTTCCGGCCGGTGCCCCACTGCCTATCTATGCTGGCCCATCACATATACGAACAAAGGTGTCCACTCGGCGAAGGTGCGGCTACGGGCATTCGCGTCTTTGTGGTGGGCTTAAAAACGAAGAACGCGGCTCTTTCAACTTGCAAAGGAAGTTATCACTCTACGGCGGGGAAAGTTATAGCTTGTCTGCAGGGGACGGTGCTGGCAAACGAGGGGCATATGTCATTTATTGGCAAAGGATGCGGCGATAAGAGACTAAAAGGGGAGCTTGCAGTCTTTGCAGCACAGCACTGCGGCAGGCAGACGCTTCTGCAATGTGTTGACAATTAGCTCTCTGCGGTGATGGAAGAACATTGCGAGTCTGCGTACCCGGAAACATGCGTGGTTTTGTTGCGGGTGAAACGTTCGTAGGCCAAGGTCATCGAGCTAGCGAACCAAACACAAAGCAAAGTACGCCGCTGTTCCCTGTGCAACGCCTTAATTCTGTGCCGCCCGATCCTCCTTCCCCTCTTATTCCTGTTTCTGTGGGGCGCTGACGCTTTTGGTACGTTGTATGCGGTCGCGTGGGGAATGTGGCGTACAGTGAATGCGTCTTTTTTTTTTCTTTTTGAGCAGTGCCCCTACATGGGTGGCCCAATACAGCTTCGCTTTCGTCATTTTTCTTGACGACTTACACATGGTAGCAACGTGCGCTCACGCGTGTCCCCTTGCGAGAACGATGCCCCAGAGAGAGAAAATTTCAACCAACCTTCCGAGTGGACAGCACTGCTTTGCAGTGCTATCCACAAGCTAGTAAACTACGGAATAACGAGTCGACAAAAAGACCGCGCTGCGGTTCATCGCCGAGCGTGCACAAGGGTCAACAACTCCGCTACCAGCAGGCGGTGGTCGCGACATTCATTCAAGAAGGGGTGACCATATTCGTATCGTCGCTTTCGCGGCAATATGTCTCAAGGACAGCAGTAGCTCTCCGTTTTCTGGGGAAGCTCATCGTCGCAGCGCCAACAAATGAGCGAGACCTCGAATGCTAAGTCATTTTCTTCAACTGATTTGTACTTACATGATACCTTATATCCTCTGACAATACAGTGGCTTTTTAACGTGCCTACGAGATGTGGATTATATGTGATTATATGTGACCTCGCGTAGTAACGGAGCGAAAGAAGTTGTTTACATCAGCCCCCATGTTTTTCAACAGCAACCTAAGTGACAGCGAAATCAGAAAGTAAGAACGTACAAAGCCCGATGAAGGTCGTAGGGCGTGTAAGAACCATAAGAAAGCTTTCTTTTACAAACTTCTTTTTAACCTTGACGTGTCTAAATCGAGCGCTATGGATGTAATATTGTCAACTCAGTGTAGCAAGCGATCTCGTAAGGTTAAAACACATGACCTTTCAGTTTGCAAAACCAGTGAGATACGGCTAGTAGTAGTTCATAATCTAGTATTTGTCGATGCTAGTGCTGCATCAAGTGAGTACATTTGTGAACTTCGCAAGTTAGAAGCTTACGGCGAACGTAATTGATACAGGAAATATTGGGCCTAATACCGACCCTTGTGCCATTGTGGCTCCCCGAGGCGCGTCGGCGGGCCGAGACACGGGCGAGACACAATCCTATTTTTCGACTGCGGCTGCGGTCAGAGAATCGCTGGGGCTTTCGTTACCCGCGAGTTCTGCGGCAACCTCGCTTTGACAGAAGAGCTGACGTTTGCGCGGCGGCCCCAGATGAGAGTGTGCATTAGTCGGCGACCTTGAAGAAACAGAATGTCGACGCCAAAGCGAACCCAGCGCGCTCATAAGTGCTTGAATAAAGCCATCGGAGCATCCCCGGTATGCTTCGATCACCGAGCAATGCAGTAAGTAGAACTGCTTCTCGTACGCGCACATCTGACCGGCCACAAAGGAGGGACTGCCTACAGGCGCGTCTTTTCACCAGGCACTTCCAGCCTGTGGGCGCCTAGACGGCGCCAAATTGCTTGCACCTGGAGTGCTTCGGAATGGAAGCGGTGGTAGCTAACGCTCGTTACGATAATCTGTACACAAGTGTCGCCGGTTAGGCTGTCCGACGTCCTGTCCGAATGTCGAGTTTTGTGTATGTTTATATTTTGCTTTTTATATTTTGGGAGAGGAGCTGGTACTGCGTTACACTGTGGAGGCGAGTCCCAAACAATGGTCGCAGGGCGGGTTGGACTGGTGCGATTTCTACCAGCGACGTTGCCGTAGACAACCATTAGATAGACGCCCTGGTGAGGCGGGCTGTCGGAGAGAAAAACTCGTCTCGGGACAGAGGACAGGGTGGAATTTTGGAGATTCGGGAGACTCGAAGAAAGGCCCTCTGTCGTGTGAAGAAGTAAGCTTCGTTTGCTATCTCTCGTGCAAGCCTGGCCGTTCGGCTCTCCAATCTCGGAGAGACGATGTAGTCTGCGAGAGCACGATGCGAGCAGCAATGATCGGGGAGAATCCGTGAGCCACGGCGCCTTCGAGAGCACCCAAGGACCAGTCCACAGGCCGGCGACGAGACCTATGCGCCGATGGAGCCCACCCAGATAAGCGTTGTCTTCGTTGGCGGCAGCAAGCGCACTTAAGACATTGCGCCGTTAGTTTATGAGCTGTTTTACCCATTGTATCTGCCGTTCATTGATGAGTTTGTTTCCGCTGTTAATTCCTGTGCTGCACTATGCGTTTACGTTGCTCTTTGTTTGCCTTGCATCATTACGTTCGCTACTAATTATTAAGTGTATACTTCGATCATGTTCACATATTAAATTCCATGTTTTGATGGCTTAATTAAGACTGTTTCCTCTTCCCGGCCCCAGCACGAATCCGGTTTGGTTAAATGGTTGTTGAGGTGTGTGGCCAGAGGGGGTGATTGCGTGAAGCATTTCGAACGGAGTCGTAGCGTAGTTGTGGTACTTGTGAATTGTTGCGGCTTAGAACCCCCTCCCCCTTTGCGCGAAGTAGGGACATCTCAACATTCCGGAGTTCACTTCAGTGAGTTCCAAATCAGATTTATTGATCGCAACTGGCATTCCGCATGCCTCGAAGTAAATGTAGGATTAAACTGGCGTTAGTCCCAGTAGCACCATGGGATTTTTAATTTATCTGGCTAGAAGTGTGAAGTGACAAACCACATAGAAAGCTTTTTCAATATTAAGAGATATTTTAGCACGTTTTTCAGCTTAACAAATGTGTCAGTAATTATTCAAGGGCCAGGATGGTGGTGTTTGTGAGTTTAGTGGAGACAAAGGCATGTTTTGGGAGGCCTACAATGTTAATGAGGACGGCATTTTTCTGTAACGCAATAGACTTAATTCTTTTAAAAAAGAAGTGGTAATATGTTCACGACAGATAGATCTGGAGCGGCTTATAATCACAATCGCAGGCGAATCTCTGTTCTTCCTGCAAATGTATCGAAAATTTGGTAAAAGAAGCGCCTGTATAATGTAGCGAACAGGTAAGTTTCGGTGAGAAATCCATAAATACGAAATATATACCAAAATGTCGTCCTGTATGTCTACTAGCATGTTAAGTTGGAGAGAGTCTTCCGGAATTTATCAGGACAACGCCACGATCAATTTATAAAGTGTTTCAAAAAATGTGTTTGTTATAGCGTCATTTTCAGCTTACCTACCTCAGGTATGCTGCCCGCTGTTCCCGGCTGCGCCTGCTATCACGAATTCTTTACAGCATTTCATGCGTATGTGTACATCGATAATTATACTTTATTTTGAAATTATCACAAAGGTAGTAGCGTGCGCAAGTGACGAATCTTCGCGGTGGCGGGGAAATAAATGTCTTTCTACTAGATTTCGTCGATACATTGCATTCTGTAAATGTTTTGAATGGGCGAGAGTATGGTTATTTCGGGACCCAGTTGATATGACAACTGAAGGCTGAAGTAGTTCGCAGATGCTGAACGAATGTATACTTATTGGGCGACGGTCCGCGCAAATGCGCCGCGTGCACATTTTCGTTCCGAAAAAAAAAAATATATATATATATATATATATAGTAAGTTCTTAGCCAAGTTCTTAGCTGCTTTCGGCCCGCTTCCCCATGTGTGCGACCATGCCAGACGTCTCTCCGCCATGAACGACCAGATGACACACAACGACTCTGCTGGTGCACCCAGGAGCTCTTCAGCAGAAAAAATCGTGGACTGCCCTGGTACGGAGGCCAGCTGCCTCTCTGTGTGCGGCTCGAGTTCTGCGTCGGTGAGTGGCGGTGGAGCAAGTTTTCCAAATACTAGAGAGCAGCCTGGGATACGGTCCTCATGCGTGCCAGTGTCCAGGCGCATGGGTGTGCCGACTCCGGTAGGGCTGGATATTCCGCGACTTCAGGAACTATCACCATCTCTCGAGACCGAC
>JABSTT010003483.1:0-12500 GCA_013339685.2 Hyalomma asiaticum | reverse complement strand
TCAGAATGGGAAGACGTCCTGCCAACCCAAAGGAAATGATGCAATAATACATTTCGGTAGCATGGAGAATTCCACTCATAAACAGGCATCACGATACATGCAATAATGGATTGCAGTAGCATGGCTAGTTCCAATCGTAAACAGGCATCACGATACGCTTTTCATAGGAAAGGAAGCTAGATTCCGGCTGCTCTGTTACAGGGCTTACATCGTACGATGATCACAGTCTTCTGATCGTATCAGGATGCGGCATCTTAAGCTTCATCGACGTTCTCAAGAATCTGTATGCATGAGGTGAAATTGTGAACAAAAGGATAGCAAAAACCAACAAACCTGGGGGATATCGGCCCGTATTATTCAAAACAAGAACAACTTGACTCCAAGAATATAAGCACTTCCTATAGGAACAGCTCTGGTCCACGCTGCCCGCATCGTTGGGTCAAATGGGAATTTGTGCACTCGGACACTTGGTCCTCCGTCGTCATTTGGTGCGCAACAGTTCTGTGCGCAACAACACTCGGGCATCGTTGAGATTCCGTGTGCGAAGCGCCACGCAGAAACGAAGAAAAGCGCGTTTACGGCGCAGCATGCTCCACGCAATGCCGCTCTAGCTTTCCTCAGGGAGAAACTTCTTTGGAGAACGCGCGCCGCGTTTCAGGAACGCAGCTCTCCCCCTTTCCGCCGCTACCATCCCTCTTTCGTGACGTATTGACAAGGAGAGGAGGTGATGCGGAGGCCTTCTTTTCTTTTTTTTTTTTCATGGTGGCGTTGGTTTATCAGCAGCCTATCATGATTCTTCAACTATTCCTACATCTGAGTGGTAATGTATAAGTGTTCCACTTATTAAGAGAATTTTATTTCCGGATGTTCTGCAGTACAAGCTAAATACTCATTCGCGCACTCGAAAAATACAAAATACATAGAAAGTACAAAATAGAGTATACAAAATACAGTATACAATGTTGTACATGTGTATGTACAGTGTGATAAGGAAGTTCAACCCAACCGCAGTTGTGGATGACGAGGTCGGCACCGACAGACAGACACGATGGCGTATATAGGCTAGTTTCCCAACGGCGGACGAAGAACACCACAACATGAAAAACACAGAGCAACAATGGGAGGCACTGCTGTCCAGCTCGGTCTTTGAGGATCAGCTCTGGCTGGTCCAAAGGGCCGAGATGATGGCATGGGCCAGCGGAGCCCTGGAATAGGGGCCCCGACCATTTGTGATGCCCCGCCTTCAGGGGCAACATTTTCATTCCTATATTTTATAATAAAGTTTTGTTCTCTCTCTCCCAACGGCGGTGGTGAGGTAAGGCGTCGCCGTGGTGATGGCGAACGGCGTTGTCGACTGGTTGGTGGCGTCAGGCTGCGATCTGAAGCTGGTGAGGCACTTGTGTTGTCCGAAATCATTCCTGTGTGCTGAGCCCGTGGAACGGGCAGCTCCAAAGCCAGATTGCCAGTCGTTATAGATGTCACGAAATTAGCCCAACTTGGTTGTTGACCGTATCTTGTCTGTCGGCGTCTGCGACAGAATCGAGAGATGTGGCCCGTGGCTCCACATCTATAACAAACGGGCGGTGTGCGACTCGTGTTGTAGACTTCGCGGTCAAATGTCGGTTGTTGCGGATAATAGCGAACACGGCTTTCGGATTGCCGATACGTGGTGACGGGTCCATAAGAGCGCTCGTCGTGCGTCACTTCATCGGGAAAATTACATGGGTGCTGCGGCCGCTGATCGGCAGGACAGCTTGGAACTCCAGGCCTGGCAGACAACGCGGATACAGCGGACGCAGGTTGATGGAATGGTCGGGACGACTCAGCTGTTCGATACCCGCTGCTCCTTTGGTGTGTCGTTCGAGTTCTTCGCGGACTATCTGCCTATTGGTGGTCGCAAGATCAAACTGATAGCCGGAGCTGTCGTCAACGCTTGCAACTGTGGTAACATTGGCTAACCTCCCGAATTTTGGCGAAATACGGCGCAGCTTCAATGTTTCAAACATTGGGCAGTGCTTGATGAGGTAGCTATACACGTCTTCAGCGATCCCTTTTAGAAGGTGCCCAAATTTTTCTTCTTCCGACATAAGAGGGTTTACCGTTTTGCACAGCTTCAAGACCGCCTCTATACGTTGTACAGGTCTCACCTGGGACTTGTGCACGCTGAAGTAACGTCTCTCCGCCTGTTTCCTCTTCGCGATGGAATCGCCGAAGCACTCTGTAATATCTGCGACAAAGCGGTCCCACGTTGTTAGTGTGTCCTCGTGGTTCTCTAACCACAGAAGTGCGGTATCCGTGAGAAAGAGAACGACGTTCTCTAACTGAGCCGATTGGTTCCATCCGTTGTACTTGCTTACACGCTTGTAATGTGTGAGCCATTGCTCGACGTCCTCACCAGATTTTCCCGAAAAAGATCGCGGTTCCATCGTGTGCGTCCGGGCACCGGTTGACCGCACCGGAGAGGACAAGGTTGACGGGTCGTTGCCGTGATGAGACATCTCCAGTGGCGGCAGTCGAGCGAGGCTTCGTCGTAGGATCCCTGGTAACAACTCCGTCTTCTCGGTCAGCGTACCCCGCACCTCCACCACAAAACAGTTACGGTTGAAGGTGAAGCTCAGGTTTATTTGCAGGAGAGCGCGGAGCACGCTAGGTAGTTGGTAGACCTGAAGCAAGATGGCGTCCAACCGCTCGATAAGATATCGTCCTCGTCGTCTTCCACCCTTGCCTGGCTCATACCTTGATTGCCCGTCTGATACCGTAGCAATATATATATATCATACCTCGCCCGTCTGCCAAAGTGATTGCCGCTGCTCACGTCGTCATCTCTCCTTTTTCTGTTGCCTCAGTGTCTATGTGCTGTGACTCTGCCCTCGCTTCAACAGCCTTGTTTGTGCCGTCAGACGAATGTACCCAGCACCTCCACCAAATGTAACGAGGTGTAATGAAAGACAAGATTTCAAAGGGGCCCTGCGACACAAATTGAGCAGGCCGTTTTTATCACTGATTCTAGAACTGTTGCACGCGGGGATGTCGCAGAGAGAGTAGAAACGCCGAAAGCAAAGTGGCTATAATTTTATTTCAGCGAATCAAACCACCCAAAATCACCTCCCGTTTGAACTGAGGCGACACACATCGGATATTTTTGTTACAGGAAGTGACATGGGGTGACGACATAGGAGGGGCCAGGCTGGGCGTTCTGATTGGCTTGACGCTCCAAGGTGCTTGTCACACACGTGTGGTGTCTGCTTGGTCACGCTTTTCAGTACCAAAATATACTAAAATAGTTTTTATGCTTCGTAAGAAAGAAAGCAAGTATCTGATATTACTTGCAAAACGACACTAGGCGCGTTGTGCAATGGTTGGCGCGTCCATATGGCACGTCCACTAAGCACAGCGAGTTCGACGCGTGCCGCCGTATTTGGACTGCGCGTCACGCCATCTGTTGCAGGCGCGGCGAAACAACGCGCTGAGCTACCACACGCTCCCGGTGTCTTCCGGTGTCGCTCTATAAGACGCGCATTGCTATTGAACGCCTCCATTGACGTCAGCGGGAGAGCGAAATACGAAAGGGAATGTTGGTTTCATGCTTCTGCTCGTGTTTTGAACTTCGAGGGCTAATAACTCCAGTTCTAGACCACCGATTTGCATAATTCTTTTTGCATTCATCTCAGCATTCGATCCTACACACACTGCAGTACTGCAGACGGCAGTTGAAAAAGTGTCGCAGGGCCCCTTTAACAGGACACGCTGACTATGTTAGTGCTCGTTCACACAGCCGTCAAACGGCCCGTCACGTCACCGTCACGGCGCCGGTTTTCTTCAGGAGAGAGGGTTCCGAGACGTAACGGGTTGACGGCGACGTAGAGCATTGCTCTACGTTTCCGTCAACCCGTTTTTGAGGAGAAAACGTCTCGGAAACCCTCTCCCCTGACGAAAACCGGCGCCGTGACGGTGACGTGACGGGCCGTTTGACGGCTGTGTGAACGAGCACTTAGACGAGCCGAGCTCAAAGCAACACCAACGTCAACGTCTTCTTCTGCGCGCTGTGTCATAGCTGTTGCCGGTGTGCTTCACTACAATATATATATATATATATATATATATATATATATATATATATATATCAGGGGCGTAGCCGGGGGGGGGGGGCTTATGGGGCTTCAGCGCCCCCACCCCCCCCACCCCCCGAAATTTTTCGTGCTCTCATACATCGTGCACCGACCAGGGGCGTCACCCGGGTATTGGGCTTCAGCCTCCTCGCCACCCCCCAACCCTTGAAATGTTTTTCTTTTTTATTCTATTATACACCGCCGTCCGAAGTAACCACCTTCACCGAAAACCACCCGGGATGTCATGTAAAATGTTTGTTTTTTTTTTGTTTTCGAGCACGACAATGCCATGGACAGTTGAAAGGTTCTGGAAGGTGGCTTTTCTGCACGATTTTATCAACCATGCAGTTTGTGAAACAGGGTATCACTCTTTTGCTTTTTTGAACTATAAAAAGAAAATTGACTCTGGTCAGATTATTCCTATTTTTACCTTGCTTTCACGCAGCCGGCGTATGTCATTGTGTTCTTCCTAACCATAGAAGGTCTACAAGGCGACGCACGTTTAAGTACATTAATTTTTTAAGGACTAACGTCTCCGGGTCTAACAGTTACTCTCCACGCAGTTAGTTCTACAAGACACCTTTTAGTCGTCACAGATCACTTCGCCAGACGAATACTCGGTCCTGTCACACACTCTATGCGAATGAACTTTTTATTATAGGTGTGCACGGGCTCCGGGTAGCCCGTAAGCCCGACCCGGCCCGGCTTGGGCGGGCCGACGTATTTTCACCTCGGGCCCGGGCCGGGCTCGGGCTACTTGGAGTTTTATCGGGCCGGGCTCGGGCCTGGCGCAAAGACCGACTGAAGCCCGAAATAGAGAGAATGAGCGGGAATTGTTTTCCAGCACGCATACAGCGCCTTTTCCGCGACCACCCTTTACCGCTTTTCCTGTCCATTCGTAAACAAAAGGGGAGCAGGTAAAGCACCGCCTCTGTTGCACTCCGACAAACAGAGAAGTAACACCACCTGAGCTAGTGACGGCGCCACACGACTGCTCGCGTTAGATTTAAGGCCAAATCCCATATGAGTGAAAATGCACGCGACAGCGACGAACGACCCGACGTAGATCACCTTCGTGCAAGCTGACGCTTGCATGGGCCTATCCCATACACGTGACGGCTTTGGCGAGCGAACTCCATTGTTGCTGGCAGGAGGCAAAGTGCCGCGCTGTCGCAGGTATGCAATGCAAATAAAAATTCTTTTGCATGTTGCTACGTAAAACGTTTACCGTTGTCTCGTAGTATTTTTTATATGCACGTGCATAATTATTACGTTATTTGTTGGTGTACAGCTGATGTGCTTAGAGTCGAAAAGCCGGGCCGGGCAGGGCCGGGCCCGGGATTGTGTTTTCGTACGTCGGGCCGGGCCGGGCGGGCTCGCAGCCCTTTGCCGCCGGGCTCGGGCGGGCCTTCGACAAAGTTAGCGGGCCCGGGCTGGGCTCGGGCTCGGAAATACGGCCCGTGCACAGCTCTACTTTTTATCCCCAGTTCAGATGTGCTGTTAATCCCCAGGGATCATTTTTCACATTTATTTAGCGCAAGGCGCCAATACTTTTTTTCGCGTGCTGTTTTTCGTGGCTACAAAAAACTGCTCGGAAATGAAGGCGAGAAAAAAAATATTTAGCATTCCGTGCCTCACTGCTTTCGCTGTCAATGCGACAACTAAATACAAAAGTGAGACAATGCATTGTTTTATTTTTCCATATACATATAAAATTTCTTCTTTCAGTAGATTCACTGTCAAATGTCTAACAAATGTTATGTGTCGCGTCGAGACTAGCTCCCGACTTCATGGGTGCGGCGAAAGCTAAAAGCACGCAGCACCCCAAGCTCATCCACGCATATAAGGCGCCACAACGTTGAACTAACTGCGAAGCGCGGCACTACCACCAGCACGCCACCGCAAACACAAACTTGACAACAGTTTGCACACGGAACATATTTCTGCACACGGCCTGCACCTCCCCGTAGTTTATGCGTGTGCTGGGTTGCTGCTCTCGCAGGCTAACTTCTTAGCACACGGCACGCATTCCTTTGTCGTTGCTCCTTCAACACTCTAGCCGTTCATCGAGCGCGCTTATTGGGCTGTGTTACTGTACCTTTGGGTAACTTCGGCTTGGAGTGTGCTTAAACAAAAGTGAGAAATCGAACGTTTCGTTAGTGCGTTTTGGAGCGTACCCTGCTCACTAATTATGGGGGGATTATAACGGCACAAAAGCACGCAGTCAAATGCACCGACGCGAAGCGATTTGGCGCTTCATTTTGTGAGGTCATGTCGCAGAAAAGAATATCGTCATTTTTTTCACCTGCACCAAAGCGTCCAAGCCATAACACCAAAGCCAACAAAGATTGTGCACATTATATTTCTATAACCCCTATTAACCCCTAGTACTAGTGGCGAGTAAACAAAAGTATTTCTAATACTAGGTTTCGTCGACGCTTCTTTGCCATCTGTGAAAGTTTTGATTGCGTGAGAGTATCTTTATTTTATCGCTCAGTTGACATGAAAACTGAATTTATGAGTTAAAGTATGTCACAGAGGCTCTGTCTCTTCCAGCTGGCCTCCCTGCCTTTCCATTGTTTGCTCCTCCTTCTACAACAACAACAACAACAACAACAACGACGACGACGACGACGACGACAACAACAATAATAATAATCTTTTATAAAAAGACAAAATCGATTTATTCGGCTGTGGAAGTTACAACTGTCGTCGCCTGTATTCGATTTTCCAAGCTATAAACATGGCGAGTGACCTCGACCACGCGGTCTCTTCAGTTCTAAAATGGAAACTGCGCCGACCTTGGCGAGCGACGTCGTCGTAGAGGCTGTCCAGTATTGATTACGCTGAATATACAGTGCCTGGTATAGAACATCGATTTTGCTCAGAAACAACGGTCGAAGACTATGCGAAACTGCTACTTTCGGTCTGAAAAGTGCTTCCATTAATTGGCAAATGATGTTACGATTGCGCTGCGGGACGCACAGCTGCTATTTTCCGCTGCGTGTTTTTAAACTGTGGAAATCGTTATGGGTTCGTCGCATTCACGGCAAGTCCTTATATTATGCTCGCTTCCGTACCACAATTATGCCGCAACGTTAGACTATACGGTGGTGCGAAACTGCTCCAAGTTTACTATAATAGCAGTCGTGCGCACCTCTATTCAATATAAACGGCACAGTGCGTTACGAGCCTGCCATACTTGTCACGGCCACGAAGACAGCCCCACTTCTCAGAGTAAACGGCAACGTCGTATAATAGTTCGCATAGGATTATACTACAGGGATGCTTGGATACCAAATTTTCCGAATAAAAATCGAATACGAATGTCTAGCCTCGAATATCGAACATGAAAACACAAATGCGCCTTGAACATTAGTATTTCTCTTAACGCATAATTATTTTCCTTAGAAAATACCCTAAGACATTATCAGCACCAAATATATTATCAGAGCACACTGCCTAAACTAGCCTGTCGTGTTGGAACTGCTTTGATATAAAGTAGCAAGCAAAAAGCGAGTGGTAACAAACTCTAAAGGCTGTCACGAAGGGATATTAGTTGTTCCATTATGCTCAGGCCGGTGCAATGCACACCGAAGAGCCCCTGCACGAAGATACGGCTCCTCATGGCAGGCCCCTCATGGCTGGCGCGTAGGCTTGCCTACCGCAATTGATTTCTGGTGTTTTACATCCCGAAACCACGATATGATTAAGAGACGCCGCAGTGGAGGACTCCGGAAATTCCGACCACCTAAGATTCTTTAACGTGCACTGACAACGTACAGTACACGGGGCTGAACATTTCGCCTCCGTCGAACTGCAGCCGCCGCAGCCAGGATTCGCTCCCGCGACCTTCGGATCAGCAGATGAGTACCATAGCCACTAGACCACCGTGGCGAGGTAGGGGAGGGGGTAAAGCATAGCATAGACGTGTATACCACAGTGTTGCGAGAAGGTGCGAAAGGAGCCCCGCCACGGTGGTCTAGTGGCTAAGGTACTCGGCTGCTGATCCGAGGGTCGCGGGATCGAATCCCGGCCGCGGCGGCTGCATTTCGATGGAGGCGAAATGTTGAGGCCCGTGTGCTGTGCGATGTCAGTGCACGTTAAAGAACCCCAGGTGGTCGAAATTTCCGGAGACCTCCACTACGGCGTCTCTCATAATCAGAACTGGTTTTGGGACGTAAAACCCCACAAAACAACAACAACAAGGTGCGAAAGGAAGTCAGGGTGAGGAAGAGTGATGTCAGTGTGAAGAGGAGGGAATGGAGAAGGTGATATAGGACAGCGGCTCTTCTGTTTCCTCAGTCTTCGCACCGATAGGGCGCAGCTGCCCCGTTTCTTTCCTTCTGCAAGATGAATGGATCGCATATTAATATTCTCGGCATACTCTAATCAGCTCAAATATTCCGGAATTCCGAATACCGCATTTCTTTTTCAATTTGAATACGAATATTGAAAAAATTACGCCATCTCTCCGAAGGGGACCATGGGATGATGCGGAGCATCGCTGGGAGTTTCAACCGTGCATTTAACGGCGGTGCTTACAGGTTTGCAGTGTTGTTGCTTTCATCACACAACACCACCAACTTCTTTCATTGGAGCATGAGGAGATACTACTGAGGCGAAGAGCGTGCGCGTCTCTACCCGCTTTATATATTGCAGCAGCTGTTGGATAGAGGGAAGGGAGAGGAGAATCGCGCATGCGTAGTGTGAGTGCGGACGGACGCCGCGCGCGCGCGCTCTCTACCCGCTTTATTTATTGCAGCAGCTGTTGGAGAGAGGGAAGGGAGAGGAGAGTCGCGCATGCGTAGTGTGAGTGCGGACGCCGGTTGACGCGTGACATACCCGCGAGCAAGAGATGCTCCGCATCTAAAAAAGCAATATTTGGTGAAAATTCGAAGCATTCACACATTCGCGCACCATTGGATAATCTGCTCGCGCCTTTGTGCATTATGTGCCACTTCAAACACTTTGTCTGGTGCGACCGACATACAGTATACTTATCTGCGCCTATACATACTTTTCTGCAGGTGGTTGGCGCAGTTTGTACGACTAGGACGTACAGATATGCACTTAACACATAAGCGGTTTGTTTCGTTTCGGAAAGCAGCTACAGCGGGTCTGGTTGAAACTGCGGACAGGATTTGTTTTCGTTTGTTTCAAATAGCATTCGCCGCAAATTTACACGTGCGTGTGTGCTGGTAACCTTGATAACTATACCGGGAAAATGTCAAAACTTAGTGCTATTTTAGTGTAATAGTACTATTTCAAAGGTTTGCGAAAAAGTACCTCTAATATGCAGTATGTCGCACGTAACATGAGCAAAGATTTTGAAAATGAAAAGCGCATCGGTGAATCGAATGGAGCCAAGCGCATTCCGATCGAATTCATCTGTAGTCACTCAGGCTGTTTATATTTTCTCTTAATTAAGTAAATACTTATATTTAACTATCTGACTGCTTTATTACAAATGACTGAAGACCCAAAGTATGATTTGCAAAGATGTAGAGCATCTTCAGAAACGATCGACTGTGTTGCGTTCATTACGATACGTCTCACGTCATTTTTTCCGCGCATTAAAGAAGGCAAGCGGTTGTAAATATATAAAAAAAAAGGTGACGGAGCGTTATGACCCTTGAACACTGCTATAGTGCTACTCTCAAGCGTCCAATTCATGAGCAGAGTGAGCACAACAGAGTGAGCACAACACTGTGCTGCTTAACCGTGGCCATCACATGCTGCAGTCGTCTGCAGCATGAGTATGTCCACGATGCAGCGGCAATGTGTTGTGACCGCCGGCCTCTGGGCCTCTTTGCTTGGTCGGATAACGGCGAAAATGCATGGTGCTTGCCGAACACTGGCGAGCAGATGAGGAATACAAGCAGTCACGCTGCAAGCGGCCTTGTTCAACGACTGCACGCTTCAAATCAAATCAAATCAAATCAAAACGCTTATTTGATATTATGTATGCAGATTACAAACACTTGTCGGACTTGTAGCTAAAGGATACTTGAGGGTCAGATACAAAGGAATACTTAGGAAATCGTAGCGCAGCAGGGAATAGAAAAAACAGTGGTAGTAATTTCCGGAATAAATAAAGAAACGTCAATGTTGATTTCTGTACTCAATAGAAGGTAATTAAGTGAGCCTAACACTGACATACATCAGAGTGACGAAGAACAAGGTAGGGGCTACATAGAGCTACAATGAGGAGATACAGTGGCATCTTTAAGGATTTATGCAGGACAAATAGCTATTAAAACTGCATTAGTAGACAACACATTTCTATTGAACCGCAAAATGCAAATATAATGAGCCGAACAAGAGAAATATGACCTTTCTGTTACATAATAATACAGCACTATCGCGTGACAGTAGTTTCACAGAATGAGCAGTAAGAAATATAATGGATCACGTGATCAGGATTCTCTTCATTCGCTGAGAGCAGCACGGTAGCAGTGCTCAAAACGTGCCGTCAGGTGGTTTTTCTTTTTTTCATATATATTTTGCGCGTTTCCTTAACAACGCGGAGCAGATCACTACGTGAAACATATCGGAATGAAAACAATTCAGTCGGTGGTTTCTGAAGGTGCTCTACAACTTTGTATATCATACTTAGGTTCTCCAGCCAATAAATAAAAAGCTAAACATAGAAAATGCAATTAAGCAATAAATAAAAATAAAATTAAAAATAAAAAGCACCTGAGTAGCTGTAAACCAGTGCGAACAGTATGCGTTTGGTTCCATTCGCTTCTGATGCATCTTTAATTTTTAAAATATTGGCGCAAGTTACATAGGAGCGGGTCGGCCTGCGTACTGATCTGAGCAAAGCACACAAAATAGACAAAAGGCAGCACGAAAAAGCAATCGCTTCAAGCTAAATGTCGGCAGATTGTCATGAATTCCATGCCAGTTTTACTCCTCGCCAGACATATGGTTGGCATCATCCACACGAGTCACTGTGTTGGTTGATGTGAAAAACCTCACTTAACTCACAAGCACATAATCTCTATAAATAGTCTTCATAAAATTGCTTGGGAACTATGTTTTTAGTGTTCAGACAACAGGATGAGAAACGAGCCTTTAAGTGAGTATGTGTGCTTGTTTGAACAATGAGTACCTCAATAGTCTGCTTGGTGTGTTTTTTTTTTTTTATTTAGATGCAGAAATACGCTTGGTTTATTCGTCAGCAGCAACATGCAAATGGTATATTTTAAGCAGTTATGCATGTACAATGCTAAGCGAATGAAGCGCAGTACTCGGAGAGCATGGCTGCCGGTGCTTTATGCATCATCGCTTTAACCTGGAAACACCGAGCTGGTTCGTTGTCATACTCAGTGAAAGAGAGATTTGTTGAAGCACCGTGCTTCTATTTTATCCTTCTGTGATCACTCAGCGCACTCCAGCAGCACTAAATGCACTGGCCGTTGCACGGTCCAAGTAGCGCGTTTCAGTTACTGAGCACTGTACATTAAACAAAGCACTGCTTGTGTTTCTTTTCCCGTTTCCACTGCAGTGACCACCGCTTATCATATGGCAAAGGGCCGAGAGGTTTCATGTGCACATATATCAAAACTCTGGCTCCGTTTTTCCCAGCAACCTTGCCTAGTCTATCCGACAGGTGTGGGAGAATGAGGTCTTTTTTGCTACTTCCTTCACACTGTTTTCCAACAGTGAAAACGGACATACCGCAATTGACGTCAACAGGGAACTTGAAAGTTGGTTTGCTGCATCCTGTCCACCTGGCATGTTAAACTGCTCGTCATCTTGCGATTAATTGAGTAGGTTGGTACCAGGAACATTTAGCACATAAAAGTTTCTTTTAGCTCCAAATTAGTTGAATCAGGCTGAACCTGTACAAACTTTCGCAGAATGACAAACACTTTCATGTGCCAAGTGGAAAGACCACTGCAAGTTGGCTTTCTGGTACCCTCACTGGCTTAACGACAAGAAGTCTCTTTGTAGCTTTCTATGAGAAGAGCCTTTGCTGAGCATGGACATGAGGTGTTGCACTCAATAAATATATTGGAAAAAATAGAGGTCAGAGTTGTGTTCTGCACTCACAGCTAGCTCTCGGTTCTTGTAACTTATTCTTAGGAATGTTAAAGAACGAGATGAATAAAGATAACACACAGGCACAGTATATTTTTCCTTGCTCTGTCATTCAGTGCTCCTTAAGGTAATTTGCAAGAATGCATAAAAAAAACTCGGTCATCAACCTTTCTAAGATGCTAGCACAAAAACACACGCAGTGCCCTGTCAGTTTAGTTAAATTTCAGCTGAACTCCTATCCACTCTTCTGGCTGTTCTGAGTATGTGAACTTGCGTAGAACATTAAAAAATTACAGCATATCCACGGAGTGAATGATGATGAGTGGGCGAAGCTTCGGA
>JABSTT010003482.1:0-29072 GCA_013339685.2 Hyalomma asiaticum | reverse complement strand
TTTGCAAGAATGCATAAAAAAACTCGGTCATCAACCTTTCTAAGATGCTAGCACAAAAACACACGCAGTGCCCTGTCAGTTTAGTTAAATTTCAGCTGAACTCCTATCCACTCTTCTGGCTGTTCTGAGTATGTGAACTTGCGTAGAACATTAAAAAATTACAGCATATCCACGGAGTGAATGATGATGAGTGGGCGAAGCTTCGGATGTTCATCGTAGATAATCATGTTAAAGAAGTCCACAGTGGAATAAGCATGGGATGACACATACGGGAGACATTCCCAGCTCATGAACGGATACTTGCAATTATCACTCAAGCGCGAATTGTGCAACTACTGAATTTTGACAGTGCTGGTATACGGGGCAGAAACTTGGGAAAATTACATAGAAGCTCGAGAGAAAGTTCAGAATCACACAGTGGGCGATGGAACGAAAAATGATAGTCGTTACATTAAGATATAGGACGACAGCCGAGTGGATCAGGGAACAGACAGGGGCAGCCAACGTAATAATCGACGTTAAGAAAAAAAATGGACATGGGCAGGCCACGTGATGAGAAGGATAGAAAACCGATGGGCAGTTAGCACGACGGAATGGATACCAAGAGAGGAGAAGTGTAGCCGTGGACGACAGACAATAAGATGGTGTGACGAAATTAAGAAATTCGCAGGCGTCAAATGGAATCAGCTCGTGCAGGATTGAGAGCACTAGAAGAGACCTTCCTCCTGCAATGGACATGCGATAAGCTGATGATGATGATGGCGATTTTTGAAATGGTTACCGAATATTCCAGCACGGACTACTCCTCAATGAGTTGAGTCGCATGAACTATTAAGAGGAAACTCAAATCTTTTTGACCTTTTCAAATACGCATGAAACGCCGTCACTATATAGACAACATCGACTCGATTCTTTGACACTGTCTTGATTAAAACATTCCTTCCAGCGTCCAGTTTTTGCCCCGCCACGGTGGTCTAGTGGCTATGGTACTCGGCTGCTGATCCGAGGGTCGCGGGATCGAATCCTGGCTGCGGCGGCTGCATTTCGATGGAGGCGAAATGTTGAGGCCCGTGTGCTGTGCGATGTCAGTGCACGTAAAATAACCCCAGGTGGTCAAAATTTCCGGAGCCCTCCACTACGGCGTCTCTCATAATCAGAATTGGTTTTGGGACGTTAAACCCCACATAACAACAACAACAACAACAACAGCGTCCAGTTTGCATAAGCAAATAACCATTGATTCATCCCTTTCAGACGTATCTTCGGGCGTCCCTAAAGGGAGTGCGCTAGGGCTTTTAGAATGTTTATTCGGTATTAACGATGTGTCCGCATTATATCGCACAATCTTGTGCATTAATCATGTGTTAGATGACAAAGCACACGAACATTTCTAAATGTAAAGTTATTTTCTTTAGCCTCGAAAAACTGACCCCTGACCTTTCCTATACGCTATAAATAACGCCTCAGTCCCTCATGCATCTACGTATAATCTTTGCATTTGCCTTCACCTTACCTCTAATCTGTGGCGGTCCACGCATAATTAATTAACGAGAGATCAATTGTTGCAGATGGTCTTGGGATATATAGCAAAAGGCCCGAAGGGTGCCTGGTTAGGCTACGCCATCTAGACAGCAGCTGCAACAGTGCGATCGCTTTCATTTCATGAATTTTCACAAAGAAGTTCATGGAACACACAAAAGAAAACTACCCCTCTTTCATGCTCTTCAGAAGAAATGGAAAGAAATAAGCAACAGTGTTGTACACATTTGGTATTTTCGGCTGCGAGTGCACATCAAATAAAGCAATAAAAAACAATTAATAACTCAGCACAAAAGCTACAACTCAGAGAAAATTAGTTCGTTTACTTGCGTTTTGAGTTGTGTTGGAGATATTCTACGTTCCAATAAGTTTATTATAGTGGTTATCTGTTTGAGAGGGTATGGTACTAATAATGTTAACTTCTGCAAGCCATTGTTTGTACGTGGTCTGGACATTACCATATTTTTACACCAGTTTCCATTATTTCTGCATTGGCGCATGATTTCTTGTGAGAATTTTAGTTTAAGTAAGTGCTCTATCGGCAATATCTTACACTAGTTCAAATGAAGTATTGTACTCACAATGTAGGGGATGTTTCCAACTGTTCGTTTCGCCCGCTTCTGTAAAGATAAAAGCTAACCTATGTTCATCTCGGTATCTGTGGGCCACACCAAAGAGAACACGAAACGTGAGCGAGGTATAGTAAACGCGTCCCTCAGCGTATGGCGGCACAGGGCATCTTCATTCATTTACTAGTCCAATTTCTTTAAAGACACCGGATTCAGTCAAAATGAGGTGTTCACCAGGGGTTCTCGTGAAATAACACCTCTAGTAATCTAATGGTTGTTGTCTCCCGTAGCCTGTAGCAGTGTTCCCTGAAATGTCAGTGATGGGGTTTGCTGATATGCCGTTTCTTTAGCTTTGAATAACACGTACTGTGTTTTCTTTGCTTTCAGTTTAGGTTTGCTTGCGTCCAGCCAGAAGTTTCCCTTACCATGGCATTCACTTCTGTGAGCATCTCATTGAAGTGAACCCCAGAAGAAGCTGCAGGTGGGCGACCGTAATCCTTGACTGCCTCATAGTGACACAAGCAACTCGGCATTGCACCCTGCAGCTTCCTCATAGTCTGCAATGCGAATCTGAGCATCACGTGATATTTTTTTGTTTTTCTTTATTCTATTCCATGGACGTACTTTTTTGTTATTTGCCTGAATGCTTCCTATATCGTTATGGAGTTTCTGACAGAACTAAGAAACCTATTAATGTAACACTCCTATTTTGCTCTCTTTATGCCCCATTGAGTTTGTTAGACGTCTGTTTATATTCAAGAAGATTATTTTCATGTCCCGCATTAATTCATTCATTTCCTCAAAGGTCTTCTTAAAGCATTACATGAGGGGGGAATTGATATATGATTAAGAAGATAAGCTATGATGAATTCGATGAACCGCTTGAAAGATTGTGCGTCGGTGATAGTGGCAACTTTGATGGGCAGGCCGTCCTAGTCAGGGACTGTGCGTGGGAAGAAAGAAAAAAGAACTAAAGCCAGTTATACTTCTGGGAAATCTGAGTGAACAGCAGCTGCGGCAAGGGCTAAAGCGTTCATTGTGTAAAGGAAACGCGTCCGAAACACGGACACAGGAGAGCAGGAGTGGACAACACGAACACCGACTATCAACTTAAGCAGAGCACTGAGGCGAAAATTTAGACAAAAGACACACAACTTATTTGTTCATTCTCTGGAATGGTAGCGCCACCTGTCAAACGGGTACACGTGCCGGTCTACGCAAAAGACAACTCTAAGGCATTCTGTCTCTTCTCTGTTTAAGCCAATCGACAGCTGACTCACGAACGCACATCCACTATTTCATACACCAGACCTCGACAATGAAACGCGTTTCTTCATTGTAATGCCTGTACAGAATCGCGCATTCTTCTAACTTGGGCATGCGGTTGCAGTCCCGGCAGTGCAACGATAGATTAGACAACGTTCCATCGGATAACGACCTTCTATGTTCAGTTAATCTCTGATTAATACAACGCGCTGTTTGTCCTATACGTAGAATCGTCCGCAGCTAAATGGAACCTTATAAGCCACATCCATGCGACAATCGGTAAAACTATTGTTGGCAGTGTGCTTTACTGGACAAATGTCTGCTCGCTTTTTTCCTTGCAGCTGTTCATTTTCCCTATGCATGGCAGCGCATATCTTACCTAACTTATTGGGAGCAGTAAAAAGGAGGCCGCTAAATGAACAAACAGAAGATGAGCGCGAACTATCAAGTGAAGCACGCACGAAACAAACGCACAGATATACACCGAACGAGCGCGAATAAGCTGTCACAATGGATACTCTCAGTTTGAACAGCGCTCCTGTTGCAAAGGCGACCGAAGCAGCGAAGGAAAGTAGCGTGCTTCAAGTGTCGAGCTGCGCCACTTCATACTTCGCGCTCATCTTCTGTTCGTTCGTTTAGCGGCATCCCTTGAGCTCGAGTGACTTTCGTACGCTCCCGTAACATCAGCGCGGAAATTACGGTGAAAGCTCGAAATATCCCTCTTCTCACCACGAGACAACCGCGCGATCAGACAGCGGAAGGGCAAGGTTCTACCTGCGCCAATATTAGAAGCGAGCGAGCTGGCCGACGATTTTTAAATGCGACCGTTGCGCTCCTCGCGCCATCTCGCTGGTAATGAAGAAACGCTTATAAGCGTCTACCGTCTCTGAGTCCTGCCAGCGGTAAAGGGTGTGTATATAAGGCTCGCCGTTAGCGCCCTGAAGGATCTGCTCTTTGTAGCGTAGTGGTTAGCGCCACGCGCTGCGGAGCGAGAGGTTGCTGGTTCGATTCCGCGCTTCGGAAGCAATTATCTGAATTATTTTTCTTTGGGACTTATATATATATATATATATATATATATATATATATATATATATATATATAGGGTGCATGACGGCGGCGACGACGGGGACGGCAAAAACCAGCCGAGACTGTCCATATAATTGCTATCGCAATAAAACAATATTAACACCATATCTACTTCCGACTGTGCGAAACGAATAGATGTACGGAATACTCACGACTCTTTTGTCATTACTGCTGTCGATCCATTCCGTCCACCCTAGTAGGAAGTATATATGGTGTAAACGTTGTTTTTACTGCTCCCAATAAGTTAGGTAAAATATGTGCTGCCGTGCATAGGCAGTTGCAAGGAAAAATAGCAAAAAACATTTGTCCGGTAAAGTACACAGCCAACAATATTTTTGCCGATTTTCGCATGGGTGTGGCTTATAAGGTTCCATTTAGCTGCGGAACATTCTACGTATGAGAAAGAGCGCGTCGTATTTTTCAGAGAATAACTGAACATAGAAGGTCGTTATTCGGTGGAAGGTCGTCTAATCTATCATCGCACTGCCGGGACTGTAATTGCACGCCGAAGTTGGACAAATTTGCACTTCTGTATACGGGTATAAAAATGAAGAAACGCGTTTAACGGTCGAGGCCTGGCATATCAAAATATAGTGGAAGCGCTTGCGTGAATCAGCCATCTATTAGCTTAAACAGAGAAGAGAGAGAATGTCTTAACAGTTATCTCTCGCGTGGAGTGGCACGTGTGCCCGTTTGACAGATGGCGCTACCATTACTGAGCATGCGCAGATAAGTTGTGTGTCTCCTTTCTTTTTCGCCTTAGTGCTCTGCTTCAGTTGATAGTCGGCATTCGTGTTGTCCACTCCTCTTCCCTTGTGTCCGTGTTCCGCACACTTGTTCTTTACATAATGAATAGTGATCAACTTGCTCAGCTCAGCTTTCTGTTCTTTTAGGCTAAAGCGGGTACGTTAAGTTTGGGCTTTTAATGATGAGGTGCTTGAACTGTACGAATAATTAGAAAGAATAAATTGTGTCGCGAGGTTATGTAACGACTCAAGGGCGTCGGTAACGTTATTGTATAATGTGGGTCAAAACTCAAAAGTCACATTGGCGTACGCGAGCTTGGGCCGCACATGTTTCGCAATCACGTTTATTAACCGACGGAAGAGCGAGGGAAATGTTGCGGCATACGTATAAGCCCTAAAGTTTGATTAGCTGAATTTATTATGTGGTTGATATGACATGTTCCAAGCTAGGTCACGGGATTACAGACACCAAAATATTTGGATGAATCAGTTATTGCCATCTGCTTGCTGTTGACAGTATAGCTACAGACACAACGTTATCCCGATGACGGTGAATAGACATCAGCACAGTTTTAGATACATTTAAGTAGAAAGGCCCAGTGTTACACCAGTTCTGTGTGCGTGTGTAAGGTCATTCTGTAATGGGAATTGGTCGGAGGGGTTAGTAATTGCACGACAAACTACGCAGATCTGCGAATAGTGGGAAAGATAGAAAAAATATTGGAAGGCAGCTCGTTAATGTATGAAAAGGAGAGTGACAATTAAAGTACCTCGTGGTACGACTGAAAGCACGGGTGTTAAGAGATGAAGACTGGTAGTTGGCGTACACGAACTGCTGGCGGTTTGTTAAAAAGAGGGGTTTGAGAGTATCAATTCTTTTCTTATTATAACGTCTAGCTTCGAATAACGAATCGAATGCCGAATATCAAAACACAAATGCGCCTTCAGTAATATGGCGTTTTACTTAGCACGTAACTATGTTGAGAAAATACACTAATAAATTATCAACGTCAAATATATTGCATATGAGAACACACCGTATAGACTAAAACGTCATACTGTAATTGTTTTGGTGAATTATGACAGCGTAAAGCAAGGAATATCAAATACTAAAGGCTATCATGAAGTAATGCCAGTTGTTCCACATGGTCAGGCCGCTGTAATGCGTTCCGATGACATCCTGCACATGGATACGGCTGCGAACGGCACGGAACCGCATCTTGACTGGCCCCGCCATGGTGGTCTAGTGACTATGGTACTCGGCTGCTGATCCGAGGGTCGCGGGATCGAATCCCGGCTGCGGCAGCTGCACTTCGATGGAGGCGAAATGTTGAGGCCTGTGTGCTGTGCGATGTCAGTGCACGTTAAAGAACCCCAGGTAGTCGATATTTCCGTACCCCTCCACTACGGCGTCTCTCATAATCAGAGCTGGTTTTGAGACGTTAAACCCCAGAAAAAAAAAAAAACGCATCTTGACTGCCTGCTAAAGGCGTGCGGTAAATCAGCATGATTAGACGAGCATACAACAGCGCTGCCAAGTGCATGGTTGAATGTGCTGATCATGATAGCGCGGCATGTTGGCGACGACAGGTCTTACATATACTAGCGCGCTAGTCGTTGACCGATGTGACGTCTGCGTGTACTGTACCGATGCTTAATCGCATATGCCTTGCCGGTCAGACAGATCAGACATTTTTGCGAGGTGAGTGGGTCAACTTCGATCTGTCGGAATATTCGAACCGACTCCGATATTCGGAAATTTCGAATACATCTTTTTCTAATCGAATACCAATATTGAAAATGTAAAAACGGTTATATAATCTATAATACACAAGAAAGGTGACATAAAAAAACTTAAAGAATTACAGATCAGTTGGCCTACTCCCGTTAATATACAAGCTATTTACGAAAGTAATTTCTGCTAGGATAAGAGAAACACTCCACTTTAACAAACCTAGAGAACAAGTTTGTTTTAGGAGAGCTTACTCAACAATGGGACCACAGCCATGCATCAACCTAGCAATCGAGACGCTCGCTGAATATAACAACCCCGTTTATGTGATCTTTATAAACTACAACAAAGCATTTGGCTCCATAGAAATACAAGCAGTTCCAGAAACGTCGGTAAGGAGCACTTGGCATACACATGCAAACCATAGTATAACATTTACGAAGGCTGCACAGCCACACTACTCCTATACATGAGAGGAGCAGGAAAATTCAGATCCAAAGAGGTGTCAGACAAGGATATGCGATCTCCCCAATGTTATTCCCTGCATGCCTAGAGGAAGTGTTCAAACGTCTATAGATTGGGAAGAAAAGGGAATCAGGATAGACGGAGATCATCTTAGAAATTTAAGGTTTGCAGACGGCATTGTGCTCTTTAGCAATGACGGTGACGAACGATACAAAACATGATCGAGGACCTAAACCGGGGAAGTGTTAAAATAGGAATAATAATGAAAGGAAATTAAAATACTAAATTATGCTAGACAGTCTAGCTAATTGGTAACAGGAATTCAAAAAAATTGCAGCATATCCACGAAGCGAATGATGGTGAGTGGGCGAAGCTCGGGAGGTTCATCGTAGATCGTGCCGAGTTCTGGATTAATTTAATTAACGCGCACGCTACGAATCCTCATGGTTCAACTATGCACAAGTGAAATCTCCCACCGGCATTTCATTGCAAGTCAAGATCCAGTGCCTATATATATACATATATATTGGTTGCCGGTGAACGCTTCTCCAACGCGAGCAGTCGGTATTTCTCAGTCAAGAAACTCGCTAAGAGACGCTGCCTGCGCCAACGTTGTCTCTCGCGGGTGAAGGCGCGTTCTCCTTCTTTGCGAGCTGGTACAGCGTTCCTCTAAGAAAGAGCGTTTCCATAGCCAACGCGCGCCTTTCGCTCTCTCTCTCTCTCTCACACACACAAGACAGCAGAGGCACGCACCGGGAGGCAGCGCCGGGAGAGAGAGAGAGAGAGGCACGCGCCGGGAGGCACGCGCCGAGGCGAACGCCGAGGGCGAGCGCGTGCCGGGAGGCACGCGGGTTACGCCTGACGCCTGACGCCTGACGGCTGACCACTGACGCCTGACGCGTGACAAGGTTAGACTAAGAGGAGCTTCACCCCTAAAATAACAATGAACCCTTAGAATGTGGGAACGAACACGTATATTTGGGGCAGTTATAAACTGGGACACCTACCCATGAAAGGGAAATCCTCCATAAAAAAAGAATGGGATGGAGCGTGTTCGGGGGACATTCCCAAATCACGACTAGAAACTTGTCGCTGGGTCACTAAAGCGAAAAGTATTTAATCACTGTGTTCTTCCGGTGCTAACGTACGGTGCAGAAACATGGAGGATAATAACAAAAAAAAACAACACTACAGATGAAATGAAGAAGCACGCAGCGGGCAAGGGAAGTAAGAATGGTAGGTGTAACGCTAAGAGATAAAAACGAGCGCAGTGGATCAGGGAACAGTCAGGAGTAGCTGATATTATTATATCGGTTAAAAGAAAGAACTGGACCTGGGCAGGACATGTCATGAAGATAAGAGATGGACAGTAAGAGCGACGGAATGGATACCAAGAGAGGGAAAACGCAATAGAGGGAGGCAAAAGGTTAGATGGAGCGATGAAGTTAAAAAGTTTGCGGGCATGAAGGAAAACCAACTCGCTCAGGATAGGGTGGATTTGAAATCATTAGGAGAGGCTTTAGTCCTGCAGTGAACTTAAAATAGGCTGCTGCTGCAGCAGCAGCAGCAGCTGATGATGATGATGATGATGATGATGATGATGATGATGATGATGATGATGGATATTCGACGAACATTCGAAGCATTCGAAGATTCGCCCATCCTTAGTTAAAAAAAAAACATTGAATCCAGCTTTGAACACACGGATGAACATTGAGACGGGTTAACGTTAATAGCAGTCGACCATAGGACTTTATCGAATTTATTTTTTAACGTACAAATATTGCGCAAGTTGGAATATTGTGATAAATATTTACGTTTATGTCATGTAGAAAAAGGGCAATTTGAGTGTCACAGGAATTAATCATGCAGAACCGTGCTTCCATAATGACTTGTGGCCTAGTGGCTATGGTATACTCGGCTGCTGATCCGAGGGTCACGGGATCGAATCCCGGCCGCGGCGGCTGCATTTCTATAGAGACGAAATGTTGGGGCCCGTGTACTGTGCGATGTCAGTGCACGTTAAAGAACGCCAGGTGGTCGAAATTTGCGGAGCCCTCCACTGCGGCGTCTCTCATTACCACATCCTCGTTTCGGTGAAACACCAGAAGTAAAGCGGAACCGCGATGACTTGAGTGAAAAATAAAATTGATAGATCTGAGGAGGTTGGCAATATTATAGTTACGGAAATCGGGCGGTGCTTACTCGGAGATAATCAGTTTCCCTTCTTGAAGACTGGGACGACCTTGCCCAACTGGCCGTCATGTGGAACTGCAGAGTGCTGTTGAGTGATTCCTGGAATATGAGTGATAAGAAGAGGCTACACGCATGTTTAGTATTCTTTAGCACTTTGGCGTTGATGCCATTTACTGCAGTGGACGAGGAGTTATTCAACGATTCAGTTACTTTGACAATACTCAAAGTCTCAAATGCGATGTTTCGCATGAGAGAATACGCAAAATATGGTAGATTAAGCAACCTATCAGGTGGTTCATTAGTGAAAAACCGAACTAAACGTTGCGTTGGGACAATCTGCAACTTCATTCTCAGGAATCGGAAGAGTAGAACTATCAAGTCAAACCACTTAGATTGATAAGGATTAACAGCTTTCCAAAATCACTTAGGGTTCGTTTGCAGCATAGCTGGCAATCCGGTAAAAAAAACAAAAAAACTTGTGTTTTGTTTGGGTGGTTAGTCCGTTATATCCTTTCTCGGCTTCATGCATAATAATTCTGCCATGTGGAAGAACAATTAGACAGCTTGGCAGATCAAAACACGCGTTTTTTTCACTTTTTTTGGTATTTATTCGCTTGAGAGATATAATAAACCACGGAGATGTTATTCTTTCGTTGTTGTGATAGTAGGAATGTAACAACGTGTAAGACGATGCGTCTCGGTTCTGAAAAGCAACGAGTTTGACTCGACAGAATTTGGAGCATAGTAAGCGACGAAGGTATTGAAGTTATCTATTAATTCTTGGTTTATGCCGGCATAAACCTTTTTATTATAAAGTGTAAATCGCTTTTTCAGGATGTTGCAGCGAAACAAGGTATTGCATTGTTAAATTATCATTTAACCGCGCAGTGAGGTGAGAGGAGTAAAGTTATCAGGGAGAGTTGCAAACACAAGATCTAAAACGTTAGACGCGTGACGAGTGATGCGTGTGGAATTTGAATGACTAGTTGCGTTAAGCCGAAGTGTTTACGGAATCGCCAGCCGTGCTGTTTTTAGATTTTGGATAGGCAGGATAAGACCAGTCAATGGTTGAAAAATTAAGATCACCGAAACTAAAGAAGTGGATCATTCGGGTATGTTTTTATTAATGTCTTTAAAGCACCATGAAATTATGGCGTGAATGAAATGCCGGTACCACGGGACCGATAGCAAATACCAGTAAGGATGTTCGGGTGTGTAGCAACGCACCGAAGCCGACTCATTTCCAAAGTTGAAGGGTGGTTTACAAGTGAACAATGCACGTTCCGGTTAGTAGCGATCTTTCTGGAGTATGTTGGGACTTGAGAGGGAAGGGAGAATCTCGTAATCTACGATGGATGCGTTAAGCCATGCTTCTGTTAGATGTAAGGCGTCACACGAAGATGAGTCTATCAAACTGCACAATGCATCACGCCTGGGCATACCGCTTCGAGAGTTATACGAGTAAAAATGAAAGAAGTTGTCGATTCTGTGAACTTTGCACTTTCACATTTCGAATGTTATTGGAACGGAACAGAACAAACGGTGAAATTAATTACAGCGCTTGTCTTTTACACTGATCAAGCCGGGAATCACACCACGCTCATCAAAGGTGCATCATCGTCTTCTTTCGTGGGTGTCTTTTCACATCCCTGTAAGCGTACACCCCACTGCAGGTCGGCCTCCTTAATCGCCGCGTAACATTATATCAGTAAAAATGAAAGAACTTGTCGATTCCGTGAACGAGGTTTGCAATCTTGTACTGGTGTCGATGATGCCTATGGGCATTCTTCCACGACCCTGTTAGGAGTGTGGTCCAAGTAATAAGTCTAGTAATAAGTCCAAATAATTGTGAAGTGTTTTCCTAGTCGCAATTTGTGTCGCAGTTTACCGGCCTTTCCGAACTACACTGAGGCGTTTTGTGGCGAGGCACGAGAGCGAAATCTTCTGCAACGGAATAGCCGGTACTCAGCACTACTTGTCCGGATCCATCAATAAAATATTCTCTCTCTCTCTCTCAGCACTACTTGAAATGTTGAAATACTGAAAGTGTTCAACAATATAATTGAAATGGCTTATCTCGAAATTTGATTCAATGTGATTACAGTTCCATTGTAATTGACGATTTTCGAACCCTTCTGTGTTTTGTTCGAGGACTGGGTGGAAAATATTGGTTATGCAGGATGTCCCAACCATCATGCACTAAGATTTTAAAAATATGTGAGCGTTGTAGCGAAATCGTCGCAATGAAATACTGGGGATGGTGTGCACTCGCAAGCAGTACTTTTTCATCACTGAACGTTAATTATTTTCCCTTAGTGAATTATTTAAATATTGATTTAATCGCCTACGTGTCAGTAATGAAGTTGTAGGCCGCCTCAAATAACCCTGAGTCGATCAGGCACTTGTTTCATGCTTAAATTTAACGCCTCCTTTCTTTTCTCGAGAAAAAAAAAAGCAATGCTGCGAAATACGTGCTGCGAAATTCAAGCGCTCTGAAGCGATATACTTGACAGGCACATGGCTGCATGATACATGACAACGCAGGCTTATCTCACTGCCAGTTGAGTTGTGGCACCTATCGAACCACCCTACAAGGTGAAACCTGTACGCTGCGGCGATGGTGCGTTTATCAAATATTGCTCGGGAGCGATGAAGCAGAGGCTGGCAAATGCGCGTCTATTTCAAATACAGCTTATTTCACGGGCTTTTGTTCTGAAATGCGAAACATTCATTGGCGAGCTTGAGCAACATTGATCGTATCTATCTATCTATCTATCTATCTATCTATCTATCTATCTATCTATCTATCTATCTATCTATCTATCTATCTATCTATCTATCTATCTATCTATGTCTCGGTGCTCTCCTGGTCGTCTCGTTCACTTGGTACACGCCAGAATTGTTATAGAAGGGCATAAATGTATGACCAGCATGAATGATTCATCTTGACATCACTAATGTGATATACGTGTCACATTCGTCACGATTAACAATGACAAGACCACATGTGGCCCATACCTATACCCAGGGAATGCGGGTGTGCGCCACAAGAGATAGAAAATTAATTAATATTAATAATTACAATTATTATTTCATTTTATGTCAATCAAGGACCCAACAAAAATAGGTACTGGAAATTTGATGAGAACGCACCTCGCTTAGATCAAACAAGAGAAGGAAGCGCTCTTTATATTAGCAGACAGACACAGACAAACGTGCTGTAATGGCCGAAGGCAACCGACCACGTGGTAGGGGCTAGGAGTCGAACCCGGGCCCCCGGAGGTGCCAAGCACCGCTCGTGCACTCACTACCAGTCGTCCACGGTAGCCTGTTACGCGGTTGCGGTGCGGTTGTGGTGCATGTTAGCCGCTCTTATAGCAATGTGATAATTCATATGTATTACTATTACCACGACCGCTGCATAGTGCAGCGGCCGTGATATTACTATCACTCACCAGGCTATTCTCCAGCTTTGCTCGAACCACGTAGCAATACTGCAACGAACGATTCTTATGATATGCACATAAGTACGCGAGCATTTCTGATTGATTGATTTGTGGGGTTTAACGTCCCAAAACCAGCTCTGATTATGAGAGACGCCGTAGTGGAGGTGTCCGGCAATTTCGACCACCTGGGGTTCTAACGTGCACTGACATTGCACAGTACACGGGCCTCAACATTTCGCCTCCATCGAAATGCAGCCGCCACGGCCGGGTTTCGATCCCGCGACCCTCGGATCAGCAGCCGAACACCACAGCCACTATAGACCACCGTGGCGGGGCGCGCGTGCATTTCTCTTCGACAAAACAGACGTCTGTATAACGTGCGCAGAAGTACGTCTGTCTGTGTACGTATGGCTCTGTGCACTAACTTGCACAGATACCATAGTGCACTACTGCCGACGAGCCTGTAATCCCACGTTATTCACACCAACGTTTATAGAACCCAACGTTTATAGAACACCAACGTTTATAGAAGAAGTTCTATAAACGTTGATTCACACTACTAAATTTGTGCAAAGACGTTGATACCACTCGTAACGCTTGGCCGAATGCGAAACAACTCGGCCCAGCAACTTCCTCGCTGACTGTTTCGCATGGCATCGATTCCCACATTGCGCGGGATCGGTGGCTTTTTGTTTTTTTTCTATGAAAGAAGAAAACACTGCACAAAATTCAGCACAAGACAAATGCCTGGTTTCAGAGTTATCTGAAGCGGCCTACAACTTGATGATTGACAGGTCAGGGATTAAATCAATATTTATGCCACTGACTAATTAAAAGCAACTGATTAACTGATACTTCGTGATGGGAAATATGCCGGTAGTACGTACACGCGAATACTGCTAGTATGCAGTTGAGATAACTTCTCTGGAGCTCCTGGCTTTTCTGAAGGGTAACTTGGTGCATAATAGTTGGGACACCCCATACATTGACATAAAACGCAATAAAAATTATCCTTAACACCCACCCCCCACCCCCTCGCGCCTTTAGGTAACACCATGGGTAACAGCCCCCCCCCCCCCCCCTCCCGAAAAAAAAAAACGGAATTCTGACCAAAATCCTGGTGTAAGAGAAGTCAATTAGCTTCAAGCATTGTATTCCAGTTCAAACCGAAGACCAACTAAACAAACTTCTTAGTGCTCTGTTGGAAGTATTTCCTTTCTAAAAGGCGTTCGCTTGATCTAGTTCCTTGTTTAGCTGGTAGAAGGCAGTATGTCAGGAAGTGGTCACTTGAGTCGCATAGTAAACCGGCCGCTTTGACGTAAGACAGTCAAAGCTAGTGACACCAAAGTGAAGTTCCACGTCAGAAGTTGAGGTTATTCTTGTTGGAGCATTGATTACATGTGAACATTTATAGGTTTCTAACATCTCTCTAAAATACTTAGACATTGCGCTATCTGTGCTTGCACCAATGTTAAGTTCTCCCATCATGGCTGTCTCTAAGCTAATTTCAACATACTCGTACTTTCGTAATACGTATTCAGTAAACGCTACAGGAAATATTTCAAGGAAGCAGATGGCGGGCTGTAATTAATAGTTGTACTCTACTATTCAAATCCCTGAAATTATTCGATATGGTGTGTCTAACCGCACGTATGTACAAACACCAGCTTCCCATTTTTCTGGTCGAAATGCTGAAACGCAATTATACCCAACAAATGGAATACACTCATAGGAACATAACGATGTCTCGCTGAAACAGGTATGGTCGAAAGGGTGCTCGATGTGAGCTAGCATTTGTTGAGACTTAGAGAATTTGTTGCACAAGCATCCTGCATTAGGATATGAAACAGTGAAACTATACCATTTGCACTCAGTAACTGCCGGGCAAAAAGTGACATAAATCATAGAGCGAGAAAGCAATTTGTACAGATAACCGATAATAAACAGATAACCGCAATAGATTCTAAAGCTGTATAGAATTTCCGCGCCTCACCTTACACGGCTCCCCATCTGACGTTTGCAGACTGGCTCACCTGTCTGTTGTACACTTCTATACAGGCCGATTATGGGTCGTCCATTTAATCGCCGCATCAGGCTATGTCTCACCGCTGCTATTGAAGCAGAGCGAAACCGGCCCGCTCAGTTAAAACGGCACTATACAATTAGCATTTTATAAAACACTACCTTTTCCTTGCGAGACAGAGGTTCAGAGGAAGATGGGGGCTTGAAGTGATCAACAAGTCGAAGAACCGGGAATGTCGATGTTTTGACAAGGCACCCTGACGAAGGCAACTTTTTTTTTTTTTTTGTCGAAACGTTGGCTTCAACGACGTTCCACGTTCAACAATTTTTGATTACTTTTTCTTGAGCATTTAGAAATTCCGTCTTCTTATAAAGTATACGTACGTACTCATGGTTAGTTCGTCTCCCGCTTCAAACCACATCGCGTATCCCTAGCCGCCTTCATCGTCGATTAACATTTAAACGCGTGGCCTGCCACGGTGGTCTAGTGGTTATGGCACTCGGCTGCTGATACGAAGTCGCGGGATCGAATTCCGGCCGCGGCGGCGGCATTTTGATGGAGGCGAAATGTTGAAGCCCGTGTACTGTGCAACGTCAGTACACGTTAAAGAACCCCAGGTGGTGGAAATTTCCGGAGAGCTCCACTACGGCGGCGTCTGTCATAATCAATGGTGATTGTGGGACGTAAACCCCACAAATAAGTCAATCAATCAACATTTAAACGCGTAACAGTTCGCACACGGCCTTACCTGCTTCGCACTTTCGGCTATGGCAGGAATAGCCTCCCTGGATGTAATCCAAACTAGAAGAAAAGCTCAGGGGAAGGTAGAGGCTTGAATCGATGAACAGATCGCTATAAACGATTTAGATTAGGCTCCTGCGACATTCCCTGTTCTAAATCGTTTCTAGCGATCTGTTCATCGATCTTCCTGGATGTGTCACTTTGCAACGTGATTATGTAGCTTTTAGAGGGGGAAACAGCAGCTACGCATGCTTCCTAAAATTATGTAATGAAGACCGCTTAATTATACAGTTACAGCAGTGTGATGCTTGCACAGGTCCTGCAGGAGCGCTAGCGCTTTTAGAAGTGTCCGAAATATGGGCGCACTTTCGTGCGTTCTATCCGCGTAAATTTCAAAAACGCCACTCGAAAACTTCGAGCGCAGGCCGAACGCTGCTTTCTCTGTCAAAGTTTCACCCGCTTAGCAAAATCGCCAAACATTATCGATACCACAGACGTAGCCAGAGGGGGGGGGGGGGGTGGAGGGTTCAAACCCCTCCCGAATTTTTTTAAGTTTGTATGTACATATGTACACACGCACATACAAACACACACATGCACATACACAAAGGGGACCCCGACCCTTCCCGAAGTAAAATTCTGGCTACGCCCCTGATCTATACATATATGCTTTATGTGCCTATACTTTCGCGAAAACAAAAATACCAAATACAAGCTTTGTTTTCAACAACAGGGAGACCTTTAGCTTTTCCTTTCTCTCTTCTTTAACAATGAATTTCCTCAATAAATGAAGGATTTGTTTATTCTCACGTGCGTAAACACTATTTCAGAAAAGGGTGAAAGCTTCCTTTCAGCACTTCATCTGCTCTTTTTATAGTAATCTCTACCACCTGATATGTATGCACGATATCACACCTCAGTGCTCCCGCTCTTCTTGCCTTCTTCCACACCTCTCCCATTGGGATCCCTTCTGTTTGTAGAGAGCTGCAATGTTTTGTATCGTAAGCGGGGACTCCTTAGGGAAAGCTGGAGGAATGATACAGAGCAGTGGCGCTACCCAGCGGGAAGGATGTCAACCAACAAATCGGCTCTCGTCACCGACCCTATGCAGGACGACAGCGACAACTATGCGTCGCGTCTCAGCCAACCAAGCTAGCGGGGCTCTCGGATTGTCTGTCTCTGATAAGCGGCGCTGACTGACCACCCTTCGTGCGACGCTGGTTGAATGGAAGGATTAGCGCACGATGAACGATCTCCCCTCGCGAACACACAGCCGGCGGTTGTTTCAGATCAGAACCCTAAGGAACTGGTGAGAGCCTAATCTCGCTCTCGGGCCTCGCGTGAAACCCAGCAGTGTTTCATTACTCGTAGACCACGGCGTACAATACGTACCAGTCACAGAACAGAGACTTTATTAATAAAGTTTTGCTAATGCTGTGAATGAATGCTATGAAAGGAGAGAGGACGAAACTTACCTGGATGCACGAGTGAGTGAGTGAGTGAGTGAGTGAGTGAGTGAGTGAGTGAGTGAGTGAGTGAGTGAGTGAGTGAGTGAGTGAGTGAGTGAGTGAGTGAGTGAGTGAGTGAGTGAGCTAAGGATGCTCTGTTTCCGCCAAGGTTACATGATATTTCGCGTTGATATCATATATCCTCCTGTGACACCCCCACCCCCCATCCCGCAACCCCTTACATTAACACTCGTTAAGTTGTTTATTCTTTTTTGTTCTTGTCTCGCTATGCAGACTGGCGATGGAGTAATCAAACTGCTTCATCAACTTAAATCCAGTAACCAGTTCCCGTTAACGAGAGGCTCCGTTCTTGACAGATCCAAATCGTGTCCAAATACCAGTCCACCGTTTCGGAGACAAATAAGATCCACCGCCACCGAATACAACCTGTACCACCCTATATCGGCCAATTGTTCTGTTCTAGCCCGCAAGAGCTGTACAAAAACATGGTGGGTGGCAATAAACTGAAATTTTCAGTGCGCTAGAAAGGTTGTGCCCCGCTCTTCATGAACTATAAACCAAGGGCATGCCTGTAGAGTGGGTAGCTTTCCCCTACTTCGTGCTTGAATGCGACAGTAACAGACCTTTTTTTCCCCTTGGCACACAATGGTGAAGAAGACGTTCTCCTCTCGTGGCGCACATATTTCTTTCATACTTAGTGCTCCCAGCGCACGGTAGACTAAGAGGGGCACTTATCAGCTCTGAAACTTTTTATCACGAGAGAACTGAAAATGGCATATTAATTTTTGCGGAATTCATTTGTCATACTCATGACCATGTGCTTCGAGTTGTGTATCCGCTGGTTTTGCTAGTGTGTAAGACATACACTCAGCTCAATGAAAAGTCGTGCATGTTCGAAACCCGTTACCACCAATGTATTCCTCTAACGTTTATTCTGTGCTTTTTTTTTTACCTTTATTCATAGCGATTACCGAGGTGAAGTCAGAACGGAAGCGAGAGCTTGAATGTAGAAGTAACGCGCGGATAACACATGCTTTTGACAGCGATAGTGACGTGCAGTCAGCGGCGGTGCATGCCCTCTCTCTTCACGCACACGCAACACCTGGTGAGCCAGCTTTACCGCAAGTGTTCCCTCTTACCCTTGTTTAGTTACGCTCACGCTGTTATAGAAATTATGAATAACCAACTCGTCGAACCAGCCACTCCGGGGCGCGCACGTAACACGGAGTCGCAGCCAGTTCAGGCTCTCGCTTCAGGAACATTTCACGCTGTGTTTTCAGTGAACATTGTCAAGCCTTGCTTATCACCCATGCAACTGTAACCAAACCATGCGTGTCTTAACGGCTCACAATTGACATTGCCTGTTTACTAGAGGTATACGGCATATTAGGAAATACCTTACAGGTTTTAGGCGAAACAGGACTTTGAGTGGCTTCGAATCGCCTCCATTAACTACAATGGTCCATTAGCTACAGGCGCATTCAATAGTGGTCATGCGATTCGATTGCACTAACTGCACTTAGTTCTGTAAACAGCAGTACAGATATCGCTACGAAAGAAGATGAACGCGAAATGTGACATGCTTGAGCCATTGCTGTCCATTATCATGTATCACTCCTATCCATACCGTACGAACTGCAGCGTAGCAGTGCAGTGCTGATCTAATATTCGCTTCAGAGCCGTGACCCTCATTCGGCGCACACAAGGTGACCTACGACGAAACGGACGAGGCTGAAGTGGTACAAGTGAGCAGTGGATTTTTTTATTATTAATATTCCACTAATCGGGTATAAAGCGCTGGGGAAAAGGCAAAGGAACCCTTTCTGAACAGGTCGCTGCTATACGAGGGCCACAGCAGGCCGGCTCCCGACCCCATGTTGCGAGCCGGCGCTTCAAGAAGTGTCAATCCAGAGGTGCGTGATCCCTCTTCTCCTCTCATACCATAAGAAAAAGGAAAGCAGTGCCTTATTTTATTCTTCCACCCAGGTAGCCCACGCGCGGTGTGTGTCCACTGTGATGTCCATTTACGCGCCTTCTTCTTCCTCGACACCCTTGGTGAGGATCGACGCGAACTTCTTGAGGTCTACGTTGCCGGCGCTGTCGACAGGAGCCTCAGCAAAGGCGTCGTTGGCCTGCGAGGCAAAATGGGTGAGCAAGGAGCGACGACTGAAGCCGGGTGCACCCCACGTCCAGCCACTTACCTCCTGATCGTTGAGCTTCTCGCCGAAGGTGGTCAGCATCTGCCGAAGCCTGCAAGGTTAAAGAGCGTCAGTGCATCGCTCAACGCAGCAGAAACACCGGCGGAGCAGAGATTTCATTCTCGATTAGTCTGGCGAAGGAGCTCGTCTTTGTCACGACAAAGCTCTTTCTTAAGGCTATAGGATATGACAAGCTATACTTCCAGCTGATATGTGGAAAATACCTGTATTTCAAAAGCGGCCAGTACAAAAGGAGCTGCAGGACATGTACTGCAGTTTCAGTAATTTAAGCTATAATGCTCACTGCGCATGAAAGGATAAATGACAAAGTTGTGGTAGCCAGGTGCACGAGGGAAGCCATTGCCGATCGACCTGTAATGTTCAGATGATCCTGCCCCTCCTCAACTTTTTAAAAACTTCAAAAAACAAGATAACTGCCACTTAAGGGTCAATCAGTATATGAGGGGTCAATCTGACCCTCCGTACTGCATGAGTGCAAGAACGCTTGCGCGAATAGCCTTATGCAAGCCGTATAACTAGCATAACACAGTGAACAAACCCAGATGATGGGAATTCGCATTCTCGAGTTGGTGGAAAGCGGCTGTACGTGGTTGAGTAGTACTGTTTGTTGGGATAGTCGGTTCATACTGTCTTACGGACCACTAAACTTAGGCCACTGGACACAACAGAATAAAGAAGGGAGAAAGGGGAAGGATTCTTATCCCTTCCTCCTCCTTATTTTCTTAGTTTCGTTCTAAGTGGTCACTGTTTTATGGTCCGTGTAGGACTGTACGTGGTTGAAGCTGGGTTTTGCGAGTCAGTTGCTTGTCAGAGCCGATTGAGATTTCTTCAGCGCACCGGGCACGGGAGCGATGTGCCGTTGCATGAAGCGCAATTGCGAAGTGCTATATCGGGTTTTGTTTCCTCACACTATTGTGACAGTGCCATTTCCCACAAAAGTTAAACAGTATTCCGCAGCTTAGGCCAGTTTATGCCGCCTTGCATGATGCTTCGTACTGGGCCCATGTATAAGTGAACAGTTGCAGGCTGCTCACCTTTCCTCGCTGCACATGCCGTTGCCCTGGTCGAAGAGGCTGAAGGCGTTGACGATGACATCCTCGTCGTCGACGCCCGTGATGCGGTCACCGAAGATGGTGAGGAACATGGTGAAGTTGATGGGTCCTGGCGCCTCGGAGATCATGGACTCGAGCTCGTTGTCGTTGGTGAGCCGGCCGAGCGAGTCGAAGGTGGCGCGGATGTCGTTCTTGCTGATGAATCCGTCCTTGTCCTGGTCGATGAACTGGAAGGCTTCCTTGAACTCCTGCACCTGGTGCTGCGTGAACATGGCGAACACGTTCGAGGTGCTGCGCTGGGCCCGCTTCTTGGTCGAGCTCTTGGCGGGCGCGGCGGCCGGCGCGGCGGCCGGTGCCGCGGCCGCAGGAGCCGCCGCGGGGGCCTTGTCCGGCTCAGCCTCCTTCTTGCTCTTCTTCTTCTTCTCCTTCACCGAGTCTCCCTGCGTCACGCGCGAGCGCTCGTCACACACACGGCAGCTAGGCACGCTCACGCCAAGCAGACAGCCCAATTCGTAGAGACACTCATTCGTAAGATCATTTGCCACTGGCCGGCAAGTTTCGGCACTTTGTAAAGCGTCATGCCTGGCTGGCGTCCGCTTTTATGAACAATTTTCGCACAAGCAAGTTTCATTTACGGGCCCAAAAAAACCCTGTTCACAACGTCCTCTGCTCTTACCTTGTGTCATTGGGCAGCCACCTTCGCTAATCATATCATCGTGGTTGGCTCTTAGGAGAAGGTTGAGCGCAACATTCTGTTCGAGTACGTGCCCAGAAGTTTACGCTGGCTGATCCATGTTTCCGCTTATATATATATAGTGAGAGTGCAATCGAGAGTAAAAAAAAAAAAAAGTGAAACAGACGCTGTAACAATACCTATAATCAAAAAAGTACCTGGATTTAGAATTGTGCAATGCGGCGTACGTTATCCAGCTACCCCCGAAAGAGACGTGTGCACGCCATTTTGTTTCTTCACCTGATTTCAATGATCCAGAAAAGAACAACTAAATAGAAGTGAGCGAGATGCTCGACATACAGCAGCCAGCTCAAGATTAAAAGCCAGAAGCAACAGCCTTCGGGTCTCCACAGGGACGACGTAACATAATTTCAGATGAGTATGGCAAAATACCCCTTAGCAATTTATCTCTTGTTTAAACGGTGACCTATTATAATATGTAAGCAGTCTAGTGGTGCGCGCAACTACTTCGGCTCTTCAGGCCTCCCTTCGTAGTACAACTATTCAGTCTGCGTGACTGTGACATCACTGCTGCACCGAAATCCAAAGGAACATACCATAAACAAGAAAAAGAAAATGGGGAGGTAAACTGTAAAGTCCTACATGCAACTTGATATTACCATAAATATCTGTGTGTCATGTTCGCTACAAACATGATGCTCTTACAAAAATGATTTATATTGTCTCTAGAACCGCCTCTCGGATTCGTTATGGTGCGATCTCATACGTATCCATGTCAAGTGCAATGCACAGACAGGGCCAAGAGATTACGAAATGCTTGTCCCACGACAAAAGCGAAAAAGAAAAAAAAACTAAGTCAGGCTAGTGTAGCTTGCACCAATTAAACAGTGAAAGCAGGTTGCGCAAAACAGTGCATATTACACGCTTGGAATCAAGGTTCGTGCCCAGGTTCAAGAAATATTCTTTTTCTTAATACACTACCGCGTCTCGTAAACTTTTGATCATGCCTGTGCAATGTGCTTATTAGCTTTATTCCAACACAAATGCCTCGCTAGCGCAGTCACTAGGGGCATGCTTTGCATTGGCTCCGCATGTACGATCGTAAGTGAAGCTACTTCGTGGCCTCCGTGTTTACTTGACTCACAACGGCTGTCCCGTATGTAGCTACAGTATCTGTTATACGTGTTGAGTGCCGCGTTGCAACGTGCCCGCGAAATAAAATCGGCGGCTCATTCCTCTCTCATGCGCTGTGATCTCATCGCTTTGTTTTGTAAGTCTTTGCAGTGAGAGCACTTTGGGCGACCACCGTGGCCACATCCTGGAGCCGAGCATCGTGTAACACGAGTATCGAGAAGACCCTCAAAAATGCGCAACGTCGGCAACGTAGCGAGCGGAAACCGCGGCAGCCAGCTGTCGACGGCGCCGCGTGCGTCGGATAGGAGCCGGCCAGGCGGCAAATGCGGCAGCGGAGGGCGAGGCCTCGATCAGAATCCCAGGATACCACTAAAAATAGAGGCCGCCGAGGGGAGCGCCGTCTCCGCGGCCATATAAGACTGAGCCCACCGTCGGCGCTCGCATTACTATTCTCGTAGCGTCCTGCACAGCTACAGAGGAGCTGACGAAGGGTTGCCGCGCGACGGTGGGGCGAAAATAGTCGCCATGCTGCGCGAGCGCGCTCTGCACACTCTCTCCCGCTATTGTCTGGCTGCTTGGCAGAGAAGTCAACTGCGCGCACCAACCGAGCAGCTAAATATGAAGGTTACGTCATTCAAAAGTGTTCATTGGCAGCAGCAGAAAGCTTCCGCGCGCGACGCTTTCGCTGGTATCGCATTCGTCTGCGGGTTCAATGCCTGATGTTACTTGCTGTTCGCCTTCTTTCTCATTTATTACTATTTTCTCGCGCTCGTTAATTTTTCTTAGCGATCCCTGGCCTTCTTTCGACCAAAGCGATATGTGCTCGGTGGTCTTGTATACCGCCATCTTCATTCGTCGTGCAATGATGACGAGATCGTTTGCAACGATCTCTGCAACGATGTCATCGTCAATTCAAGCTTCTATCTTCCCTGAGGTATTGTTCTAGCTTGGATTTCGTCATGCGTTGCATTTTCAGTGGAACAAACTAGTGTATATAGATAAACTCACTGAGAACGTACCGGGGAAACAGCGGTTTGGCCCAACCAGACAAAACGTGCTAGGTTTTGTGATAGGGACTTTACCGTGCTATTCTTCACTTGTAATTCTTTACTGCCTCCTACGTCTCTCCCTTGACTCTGTGCTCTCGTCACGGCGAAATTAAATACGCACTGCGCCTAATCATACGTAACCGAGATACACTAATAGGGTATCTCCGCATTCATTTTAGCTACATAAATCAACGTATATCGGCATTTTTACACTCTTTCTACATGGAAATGAGACCGCCATGACTGGAAACCGAATTCATCCGTGTTGAGGTCATTATAGCGTAACGCATATACCACTGAGGTAAGTGCACCGTCAATTTTTTCCTGTAGCAGAGGCACAGTAGACACGTAGTGCAAACTTGGAATTTCATTACGGAATGGGTCTCTTTCGCCATCGCTATAGAGCTTGATTCCCTGCGCAGTGACCACAGGGCCTTACTGGACGAACTGAAGCAATGGAAAATTATTAGGGCAATGCAGACCTCCTGGCTTGCCCTGTTAAGAAGGCACTGCATTAATAAGAGTTCCTAGGATTCTCACATTGCAATACGTGGTCTTTTAGAAATGCACAAACCGCCCTGAACCACGGGATGCCTGTGTATCTTGTCATTCATCTCCGAGAATGCCAATTAGCACTAGCTCTTTATGTCTGTGTACCGCAGAATGAGGACAAATACGGTTCTCCTGTATGCGGCCGTGCACCATAGATGAAGGAAAGGACTTTTGGTTCTGTATAGAACGATTCCGATAGTTTGATCACTCTCATAACTGAGAAGTCGCAAGGTATATCACTGTTCGCATGGCCCTCCACCAAGAAAAAGAAAAAAAAGAGGAAAATGGTTCACAAAGCCTTTGTTTCAGACATCTGTCTTAACTTTGCCTTTATCTTCGCTACAGTCCAGTCAGCTTTCATGATTGGCAGATTCTTGTTCTGAGAAACTACTCATGCGTATGAGAACGGTTTTATGAATAATAAAATGGGTGATTTCTATCATTTTTTATGTGGCTGCGAATTCTCAGAATTATCTGTACTATGACCACGCAAAAAGAAAAGTGGGGAATAAGCTATATGGCATGAAGCTTACGGGCTAAAGGGTAGTCAACTGAGAAGCTCGGCGTGGCGTGCAGGTTCAGACCTCGCGCTGAACTCTTGTAGACGTGCTGAATGTGTTTGCACGCTTTTGACTCAAGATGATTATTACTTACGACGAGACAGTGCCGAAACGCGAACGTTGTAGAAGTTTGGTTCAGGACGGTAAAGAAAACCAAAGAAGAGGCTGGTCTTGCTACGGGCTAATATTCTACATAGTGGGGATATTTGACAAGCCAGATGACAAGTTGCGAACCGTATCTGCGTTATCTGCGTTATCCAAGGAGAGAAGGGACCAAACCGATATAGACATAATATTTACAGAAAAAAGAGCAAATTCATTACTACATCTCTTGGCGCGCTCGCATCCGTTCCGCGGAGTAGAGTCGATGGGTTGTCCTTCATGCCTAAGAGAGGGTATACCATTTGCCAGTGCAGTAACTCGCACCGTACTTCTAGAAAACCACGACATCGATGTAGCCATATGCACACAGCTGTGTGTCCGTGGGAACTACCATTGCTACATTGCATGAACTAGCCTGAAAGGCGTGAAGAGTGCATGCCATAGCCACACAAAAAGCAGCTTCAGCCTGAATTAATCGCGTACCATTCATGTGAGGATCGCCATATCAATGTCGCCATAGGCTGCGCTCACACCTCTGTTCCTTAGTGTTTCTATATAGTGAAACTACATGTCCAACGTAGACTAGAGGAACACTTGATGTTGGACTAGTTAGTATAGCTGGTTCGTCTCATAAGAAATGGCGCTATGCTAGATAACACATAGAAGCAGAGAGCAGCTTTGGACAGGTGCCTGTCTCGTCTTACCTTACGCATCCATGCCTTATCTAGTATAGCGCCAATTCTGCCGAGGTGCATCGTAGACTACAGTGATTTCCCGGATCCCAAGCAGTACATTCTACAAAAGACAAAGTTTCTTAAATCTACAGCTCTTTCTACAAGCACGTTATGTGTTTCCTTCTCAGCGCGTTCAGACATGTGGATCGTGCACAGGTATGCAGTTCCTGGAGCTGATGAACCTGCTCTCTTGCACATATTTTGGAAAAAATAAAAGGTGTCACACATCCTAAAAAGTTCCTGTCTATCTTCATGCGTACACTAAAATGGGACAAGAAGGGGGTAGGGGAAAAAATGAGAGATCGACGTCAGGTCCTCTTGCCGATATATCCGCCTGAACGTAAAATTCAGCCCCATGGTGATGTTCTCGGCAAAAGCACCGCGAGTCAATATCTCCATCCGCAATCGCACCGGCGCCACCAATTAGAGGACAATCCACAAGCACACTAACGCTACGCTTCCAGGCATTTTGGCATCGAAACACAAAAAACTCTCAATTGTGGATACTTATGTCCCGTCCTTAACCCTACTATATAGGAGTATCAGTACGAAACCTTATCCAATTTCCGTCTTCCAGTAGTCAAAAAAACGGCACCGACAACAACAATAGCACAAAGCTATTATATGGAGACTGCAGCGTCACACAAGGTAAGCTGAAAAAACATTCCTGGAATACTTGATATCGCCCTGGAACCTACAGAGACAAAAAAAAAATGTACTAAAAACAAACTGGTGCAGTGAGACTCCAGATGCCGAAAAACCTGGCGAATTTTCACTACACCGTGGTTCACGTTACGACCGAGTGGCCCGACGTTGGCACTTTTCCAGGAAGGGTGCAGGCACGCCTGCGTTATTGTAGCGTGCCAAAAATCGGAGGGTGGCCGGCTTATAGACACATTTACGACTTCGGTAGACACGTGCATCTAAAAGTTTACAAACAACGGTGGTTTGCGCATGCGGCAGCGCATTTTAAATGTGAAACTGTGAAAAGGCAGCCATGTCACACTGACTGCAGCAACTACCGCTGGGAATGACGCACTCTGAAACGACGCGTGAAGCTTCGAAACTTGTAGGCAGACAGCGAAACATGCCGAACCCCCACGTTACCTATATGCATACAAATTGCAACGACATTGAAACTGTACACGAGCTTACTGCCGAGTACAACAGATAACACGCATAACGTGCACATGCGTAGGACGAAACAGTTGCGAACCGTGAAGGTGAAACATCTTTGGAACGACAGCTCTTAGGCCGCCGGCACGGTTACTAGACGTTGCTGTGAAACAGGCATATCAGCGTGAATGAAGCGACCGGTGTCCCCGAGGAGGATCGTGCGCCCGTTCTCCACAGTCCAATCAGCACGATTCTTGGCACGTAAAATGGGTCTACAGAAGAGCTGTTCCCGATAGCACACAATAGCACACTGCACCAGAACGCGTCCGAGCACTCTATACAGGGCCAATAAGCGACGTCTCCTGGGGCGGGCAAGGTCACCTTGGTGCCAGACCCGAGCGGACGGCCGCGAGCGAGCCAGCCGAAGCCGTCGGTCGCGGCCTCGCTGCGGAGAGCCACACTCGGCGACCAGGCCGCCCCAGTCCAGCAGCCGGAATCGAGGAAGGGCCAGGGTTCGAAGGGGGGCGCGTGCGTTCTCCAGGCCGCTACTCACCATGGCTGCCGGTGCGTGTGTGAGTGCGAGCGCGGCTGTACGAACGAAGACGAGCGGCGGAAAGGCCCGACGTTCCTGGTCGACCGGGGCTCAAGTACTGGGCCGCAGCTCACGTGGTCGGTGCGCCATTGGCCCGCCTTCAAATCTACATATATGGCGGAATGCCAAGCCGTCGGAGCATTAACAAACAAGCCGGCATGCCCTCCTCCCCTCGGCTCCGAGGCCGAGGCTATATTGGGCCGGCCCAAAGTTAGCTTGGCGCGGGGGGAATTACTCGCCTTCCACAATGGTCCCGCCGGCAGCAGGTCTTCGGGCGCCGGGCCCTGTACCTGCAGCCGCCAATGCACTTGGCTAGCGCCCGTCAGCTGCCCGAGACGCTCGGCATAGGAATGCTGTCCGGTGCATAGGGTGCGCTGCACTTCGAGGTCACCCAAGCAGCTGCGAATTCTGCCCATGTAACGGTTAAACGCCTTACCATTTGGATTGTGTTTATTTTATTCAAGTACATCACAGGTTACTATTGGAACGTTAATTATGTGAAAGGAGATATACAACAGAATTCAACAGCGTGGAGTAAGTGTTCGTCAATTTACATACGAGTAATTCTATGGACGTAAACATCAAATATCTTTAATGCGCTGGTCTTGTTGGATTAGCTTTCATTAGGCAGGAAAAGATTGAGTAAATGCGCAGTAAGTGGCTATCTGTTAGATACAAAACTGGACTCAGACTAAGCCCAACAAAATGAAACTAACTAAACCAATTTGATAAAACAGTTTGTACCTCTCCTGTACACGATGCAGCCCTTCGTCGTTAGATCTTGTCGATATGGCCAGAGTGTTTTGGCGTACTAATAAGCAACCATGTTCATTAATATACCGCATAACCTTGGCAATTCCTTTCACGTTTCCTACCGCACCTTTTCTTTATACGTTAAACGAAGTTTCAGAAGTTTCGTCACACGTGGCGTATAGCACATCTTGTCATTGAACTGTAGATTACTGAATAGGCGGACGTCACAGAGAGAGAGAGAGAGAGAGAGAGAGAGAGAGAAAGATAATGTCTTCCTAACAAGCGCGTAGGATAATTATACGTTGTTGGTAGAACCGGAAATGAAACGTAATGTTGTAACGACACGTTTGTGTTGTCCAACGGTGAATGCAGAGGGGAGATCCCAATGTCCTTACCCCTTTGTTAATTTTGTAACGCGTGTCCGAAATAAGAGGAACTATTTGAGAAACATTTTACACGTGACTATTTAGTAGCGTGACATGCACCGTCTTGCATTTGAAAACCTGCACGCCGACTTCTTTGGGTGTTGACGACGCATTCAGCTTTAGCTATCGAGCTTCCCATAAGTCGACCTCCCTAACGGAAAAATCCTGTATCCGCCTCTGGTGTTGCTGTTGGTGGCGGTGCACATTTCGGTTTGATTGTGAACCGACCAGCCAACTTCATAATATTAAAGTTTAATAAAGTAGATTATACTTCAATCATGTGTATACGGTGAACTGCACGCGAGCGAAAGTGTGGGAACCCCTTCATCACTGAGTCTAATTTCTTGCGCAGTTCCTTCGTGGACAGTTTTTCGAACCGGTCAGATTTTCTTTTCTCTTTTTCCCACGGGAACAACTTTGAGGAAATGCAAGCTCCTAATGCGATAAATTTTATTATTTATTTTTGGCCTCGTTGGAAGTATCCGAAAAATATTCGAAGAACAGACAGACAGACAATGAACTTTATTGGATCCTGAGGAGCTTTCGCGGGAACCCCTATCGGGGACCCGCAGAAGCCGCTGGCCGCGTCCAAGTCGGGGCTGGGACACCGTGGTGTTCTCTGGATTGCCTGGATTTGTCTCTGGAGCGATGGGCTCCGGAGTGCCTCTTCCCAGTCGGCTTCGCTTGATAGAGGGCCGTTAGGTAACGCGGGGCATTGCCAAAGCATGTGCGCTAAGGAACAGTAAGTCTCATTACAGTCCGGACGGCTTGAATCAATGTCTGTGGAGATACGACTGAGAAAGCCCCGC
>JABSTT010003481.1:0-27859 GCA_013339685.2 Hyalomma asiaticum | reverse complement strand
GACTCACGTTAGGCGAGAGGCCAGCAGCGTCCATATATTTTATATGTTTGCTCGCACATGGCATTTCATAAATTTATCTGGGACGGGTTAGTAATTATTGCATGGTGGCGATATCTCAGTTGAATACGAAATACTGAAATGAGATTCGTAGCCAGGTAGAGCCCGAATATTTGGATCAGTATCGCGTCACTTTGAGCACATGACCTAAGGACACTACATTGTTAAATTCAATGTACAAGGACGGTGCCTATTACCAATAAGGCGAGGTTACTTTTCTTGTAGCGCAAATAGCAAAGAACAGCGGCAATGAAAAGAGGAACACACATGGCACGTCGTGTTAAGTACTGCACAGAGCACGCATTGAAGTCCAATACAAAAACAAGGCATAGCGCTCTGCGTAATGTGTTCTATTTTCTGATCTACCTCCTTGTGATATTTGTCTGGCAAGAGAGAACAGCGTTATGTTACACCAGCGAGTGCGGATTTCTAGACTGGTGGGCTGCACGACGAGTCACTTCGTCTTCTGACTTGCGTTGTCGGAATGTGTTGCCCTTCGCTCAACTCAGCAGTAGACATCAAGAAAATACTCACCATTCCTTTAGGTTTGCACACTGCAATTATCACAAATACCCAACATTTTTGGAAGCAGATTTCAGTCAGTCAGACATACAGTGGCGGACGTGCTCAGATTGGCTGCCAGAAATTTCGTAATGCGCTGGCTTTGTTAAGTTTGATAAAAGTGGTTCCTCTGGCAACACGTGGTTGTGATAGTCTAGGTCCTAATTTTACTAATTACTTGGTCTGGTCTGGTAAGAGTGGACTCCAGGTTTTCTCCACTGTTAGAGATCACAATATCGTTCGTTGGTATAATACTTGTGATTTGTGCCCAATAGGATCCCAGCCTGATGCGGGGAACATTGCGGGAGGTCCTGGATCCCACATGTACTTGCTCAGACGAAGAAGTGAGGAAGGCACTGGAAGAAGTACACCTCGGCGACTTCGTAGCGCAGCGCCCGAAGAACATATTGCTGGAACTGGGTGAAGCGGGCAGCAACCTGAGGTAGTACACGTCAGCTTGGTTTGTTATTAGTGGCGCTGAATACCTTGTCTGCAATCGTCTAAGCAGGATCGCTCGCACAGAAATGACAACGTCCACTACATACTAGGGTCAGTCAAGTACTAATCGTTTGTTTGAACGACCATGCTTAACCTGCGTCAGAGTCATGTGCTTGAGGGGCTGATGGCAATAGTCGGTCGACATCGGATCACAAGAAAGCCATGGTGCGAGTGTCGCGGCCAATTGGCCGCGACACTCGCACCATGTAACCCTGTACCATGTAACTCGCACCATGTAACCCGACGCTCGCACCACACGGTAACCCTAACCTGAGCTGCTTAAGCAGCTCAGGTTAAGGGTTACCGAGCGTAATCGATGTGTGCTTCAATAGGCATCATCCGATCTACGTGTGGCTTAGGCCGACACTTAAGAAGTAATATGTTGCTAATGCATTTGGACAGATTGAAGTTCATCGTTTCTCAATTTCACGCACTCAAGAAGCACCGCGCAAACGAGAAGTAAGACAGTCACAGTATCACTGTCATGATAGGTTCTAGAAGGATGTATTTAAGCTGGGAACGCGGGCGTTCCCATCGAAGAGACGAGGCTGTTTGTGCGTTCCAGTTGACAGTTTATATAGACAGAAGACGCGCACTGCACACACATACACTTAAGAGAGCGGATAAACAGCAAAAGAAGAAGAAACGAAACTTAGCGTCCCTAATGAGAGAACAAGAGTCTCAGCCGGCACAGGCTCACCCTCAGGCTGGACGGTTACTGGAGGGAGGCGAGGTAGCGTTGCCTGGCGTCGAGCACGGAGTGGAGCGCTGAGAAGACGTAAGAGCGAAGGCCTGATGGAGTACTCCTCGGTCCCAAACGGCCTTACAGCAGGTGATGTGATGGGCAGGACCCACGGGCGGCCACGTGGAGGCCGGAGATCCAACTCGTGGACCGCTGGCAGAGAGCCTCGACACTCGGGCCCGGGCACCCGACTGTTTCGAACGCTGAGGTCCGTCTCCCCTGTTCGCTCCTCTTCTCACCTTTTCCTCGTGCTCTTGCGCTCGCGCAACCTCGCGCGTGCTGCCACTTCGCAGTCGTCGGCGTCTTTTTTTTGCCAGCTCCTCTATGGCAGCGAGCACTGGCCCATATTTTAGCGCGCACATGACACAGGCCCCCCTTGAAGTCTTCTGTTTAAATGTCCACATAAACAAAAGGCCAGATATGCGCGCTTATACAGTCACACACAAAACACTGCACGATTGATAAATTGCACATACACCTTTGCACATGTCCTTATGACTATGATGAAAATTCACAGTTCACAAAATATTCACACAGTGTGCACAGCCGTCTAGTTCCTAGTCAAAAACCTAAAATAGCAGTCGGTTATGAATGGGCGCCTCTTTAGTAAGAGCGTCCCACACGAGACGAATTCGACTTTTCACGCGTGTCGAGAAAAGCACAGGAAACACTAGGTGGTATTTCAGACGACGCCGTCGTTTGCGCATTCGCAGAACAACACTCCGGAACTCCGCCTGTAAAAACACCTTGCGTTTGCAGGTGCCAGCAAGAAAATTATTGCAACACGACGGGAGGCGTCGCGGCAACGCGGCACTAGTCGGAAGTAAAGTCCCTAGATATTTTTTAGATCTAGGGACTTTAGTCGGAAGCAGACGAATGACCTCTTCCCGAGCACCAACCTGCTGCCTAGCACGATAAGCCGGCGGTGCCTGTGACTCGTCATGGGAAATCTGTTCTGCACCCAAAAACACCGAAGACGTATCGGCCTGCTTATTGCTCACAGAACAAGGCCCTACCACTGTGTTATGAATGAGCTGACCTGCCAGGTTTTCCTTGACACTGCGGGCGTGCTCATTTAGGTCATCCTGCATAACGACGTCATCATAGTTTCCTGGCTCTATGGCCGGGTCGAGTTTCTCATCTCTCACGAGCACTCCTGTTCTTTCCTTCTGCTCTGTCGGGAGACTATCGCCTCTTCCGAACACCGAAGAACTGCATGCCGTCAAAAGCAACTCATTCACGTGGCCTCTGGCCATAGTCGTGTCACCCGCAACTGCTAAGAGCGGTGCATATATAGCATCGGCGACAACCACTTCAGAGTTCTCTTGCAAACATGCACCATCTTTATGCGAGGGAACTATCAGTGCTCCTGCACGGGAGCAGTTTTGAGGCAAGTTCACATCATCTCTCACTGCGTTTTGGCCTCCAAGAGGCGCTATAACAAAAGTATTCCTTAGTGGAACATGCAAGGTTCTTACTCGTGAACCTATTCTCGGGTTCACGGGGCTCGAAGTGGCCCTTTATGATGCACTGGGTGTGCTTGATAGGTGTGCTCGGGGAGGTGGCGAAGTTTTCAGGCCAATCCTGCCCCGTTACGACACCCTCTAGACTTGTCACCGCTTTGAACCGGCTGGTATATGCATCGAAATCTCGTTCTTCCATAACGAGGGGCATAGAGTCCCGGATGCACACTTGCCCTAGCGCGGAACGATCGGTGACGTTGGACGGACCTGCGCATCTACCCAAAGCTGCCTCGGCCTCGATTACACGCTCGCGAAGTAGCCGGATTCGTTCTTCTCTTTCTGCTTGCTCGCGCTCTGCTTCATGTTCGGCGGCACGCGCCTCCCTTTCAAGCGCTTCCTCTTCGTGAAGCCATTGAGTGAGTGCGTCTTCGGTTATGCCTAATTTCTCGCTTGCGCTAACGAGTTCGCTTAAATCCATTTTTTTAAAGAGCAAAGGAACGCTACAATCAGCCTCGTCCTGTCGCGGACGCCATTGTCATGATAGGTTCTAGAAGGATGTAAGCTGGGAACGCGGGCGTTCCCGTCGAAGAGACGAGGCTGTTTGTGCGTTCCAGTTGACAATTTATATAGACAGAAGACGCGCACTGCACACACACACACACATACACTTAAGAGAGCGGATAAACAGCAAAAGAAGAAGAAACGAAACTTAGCATCCCTAATGAGAGAACAAGAGTCTCAGCCGGCACAGGCTCACCCTCAGGCGGGACGGTTACTGGAGGGAGGCGAGGTAGCGTTGCCTGGCGTCGAGCACGGAGTGGAGCGCTGAGAAGACGTAAGAGCGAAGGCTTGATGGAATACTCCTCGGTCCCAAACGGCCTTACAGCAGGTGATGTGATGGGCAGGACCCACGGGCGGCCACGTGGAGCCCGGAGATACCAACTCGTGGACCGCTGGCAGAGAGCCTCGACACTCGGGCCCGGGCACCCGACTGTTTCGAATGCTGAGGTCCGTCTCCCCTGTTCGCTCCTCTTCTCACCTTTTCCTCGTGCTCTTGCGCTCGCGCAACCTCGCGCGTGCTGCCACTTCGCCGTCGTCGTCGTCGGCGTCTTTTAGGGGCGAAGCTCCTTAAGGCAGCACCCGTTCGTCCCTCGTCGTGTCGTAGTATGTAACCAGTCTTACGCTTTGACCTCCAAGGTGGTGCCGGTGGGAGATTTCTCCTGTGCGTTGTTGAACAATAAAAAATTCGCAGCGTGCGCGTTAACTAAAAGCCGAATTCTTCTGTCTCTCATTCCCCATTAGCAGCCATTGGCACGTTCCAGTAGTAAACGTTAGTAGAAGTAGAAGTGTAAGTGTTATCTAAAAGCCGACTTCTGCTGTCTCTCATTCCCAGTAGCAGCCATTGTTTACCTCCAAGGTAAACAAGGCTCCCTCGCCGCGAGCGCTGGGAGCCACGCGCTCCCCGGCAAACCCGACACTGCCCCGGCAAACGCGAGAGACAACGTTGGCGCAGGCAGCGTCTCCTAGCGAGTTTCTTGATTGAGAAATACCGACTGCTCGCGTTGGAGAAGCGTTCACCGGCAACCCATGTATATATATATATATATATATATATATACATATATATATTGATATATATATATATATATATATATATATATATATATATATATATATGCACTGGATCTTGACTTGCAATGATGTGCCGGTGGGAGATATCACTTGTGCATTGTGCATAGTTGAACCGTGAGGATTCGTAGCATGCGCGTTAACTAAATTAATCCGGAACTCGGCACGATCTACGATGAACATCCCGAGCTTCGCCCACTCATCATCATTCACTCCATGGATATGCTGTCATTTTTTTTTTGCCAGCTCCTCTAGAGCACCGAGCACTGGCCCATATTTTAGCGCGCACATGACAGTCACCGTACGATCGACATCACACGGTGACGAAATAGTCGTCTTCGCATCAGCTTATCTGGCAGCCAGAATTTAGGTGATGATAACATGAATCTGAATGTGACGCAGTGCCGGCCAAAGGCAGCTGGTGTGCCTCGCAAGGGCTCTACTCCGAAAACCACGGATTCTCGTCCTCGACGAGGCTACGTCGCATATGGACGACCACACCGACAGACTGATACAGGCGACTTTGCGGCAGAGCTTCAAGGGATGCACAATGCTCACCATTGCGCACAGGCTCAATACAGTGCTGGACCACGACAAGTGAGAAGCGCTGAATTATGAATGGTGTATTAAGCAGCACTTTTATGCTGATGCATGATAATGACCTAATGCCAAGAAGAATGCGCGGTCGCTGTGAACACTACCTATGAAAATTCGACGCGATAATTGGAAGGACTGAACGCCGCCTTTAAATTCTGCCGTTGTGGGAAGCACTCTGACATTTACTGCAGAGGAAACAGGGAAGCAACATTCCAAAACGTAAACTTATCGTTCAGAATCCTTTTACTCTGAAATGATATATTTATATCAAAGCTAGAAAGTAGGCAAATAGTAGAACCTCGTCTGTTGCCAGCCGTACCGAAAGCAATGCTAGAGCAATGGTTGTTCCATCGTGGCCTCCGAGACTTGCACACCCTCGGAGTCCATGATGGCGACTACAGTGACGTCAGCTGGAGAGCTCAGGGGAATGCGCCCTGGGAAATCTGAACCACGTATCCATCGCGTGAATTAGCCCGAACGAAAATACAGGACGATCAGGCCTCCGAATACACGTATTGTGCAAAATTTTCAGAATTTGTGTAGTTTGATTCTGATATATAATTGCTGCCTAAACATTGTATACTCACCTTAGTTCTGTTTTCTGTATTATTTTTTTTTGCACAATGTATGTTAAAAGTGTACCACTCCCCTCTGTAATGCCTTCGGGCCTAAGGTAAGTAATTATATAAGTGGCTAACATTTTAACGCCCATCAATTATCTTGCTTTCTCACTAAACGCCGTAACGATGCCCACCTCTCTTCCGTAGCAACACCCATACTTCCGCATAAGTGAAGTATGTTTTCCTATGAGCTGTAGACAAGGAGAAAAAGTAATTAAGGTTCTTATGCTACCACGTCAGAAACCTAGTATTAGCTGGCAACAGCGGATGGAACACTTAGGTGGTCCGAACTGTTAAGCACCAATGGTCTTAAGATGATTTAAGAAAGAGCATAACGGATTTCTACATCGATAACTACAAATTGCTTGATTATAACACACCATCACACGGTCACGCAATTCTGACACAAGCAACGAAGCTTCAATCGTGTTCATGCAATTGTGTCGGTAAGGCTTTTAGGTAATTAACATGATTGTGCATGATAGGCTAACCTAGCTGAACCCTAAAAAAACTCCCTGCGCTTTCGTTCATGAAGTGCGGACTTCATGCTCCATGCGGCACGACACGCCGGCGACAGTTCCCAGCATTCAAGGACCCTCACATTCGCGTTAATTTGTGTCAACGTGTGTAAATTTTACCGGTTTATTATTATATTAATGTGTCTCAGTCAGTGCCTTCATAATTCGCTACATAATTCGGTGGAATGAGTGGGTGTTTCCCCAATCAATGTCTAATTTTCAAAATCTACTTGCACACACACCTATTCATATAGGATAGGTGTGTCATATAGGATAGGTGTGTATGATAGGTGTATATAGGATAGGTGTGTCATATAGGCCTTGGATACGTCTGTAGCTTGATTGCAACGATGACCTCAGACATGGTCACTGGCCACAACAAATGCCTTTCATAATTAAATACCGTGCCTATTAATCCTCCAGAGCAGACGCCAGCGAGTCTTGAAAGCACAGTGGCGATGTGCAGTTTGACGTTTCGTAGTAGTCCAATGTCCACCAAACAGATTTGCCTAATAACGCATGATTTCGATTTACTTGTCTTGACGGTAGGGGAACAGATAACAATATCAAGTTGACCCGGGGGTCCTCAAAGAATCCAATATATTAAAGTATGTAATGTTCTTCAGCTGCAATCATTTCAAATAAAAAGTACAACTACTCGTGAAACTCGTTACTCTCATAAATAGGGAGTTATAGTTGAGCGGCTCAGCGGGCCAGCGGCCACAGCGATGGAGCGGAGGGGACAGCGGACCGCATGATGAAAAGAGTAATAGCTGAGCGACGCCCCGCATGTTTCAGCGGAACTTACTGCTGCGCTACCTGTTGAACAATGTTGGAGTTACTGTCGATCGGGCAGAGGTCTCACCTGTCGAATAACATTGAAGTTACTGCGAAAAGGATATCGCAAAGGTAATTTTTCATTACATCACAGGTGTTATGTGGAAGCACATGTTCGTTTTTGCTGCATGGCATGACGACATGCCGCCGCCGCTTGTGTTGGGGGCTGCCATCTTGCAAAACGCTCGCACGCTGGCCCGCTGCATACACTCCGCTGAAGAGACGAAATGAGCGGGCGAGCGGCTCGCTCCGGAAATGCGCTGGCTGTCCCAGCATGCCGCGCATGCGCAGTTCGCGTCTCCGCTCGTTCGCTGGGCCCGCTGGCCCGCTGAGCCGCTTAGCTCTTACTCCCTATTATCGTCTCCACTTCGAGCTGCAGTTTTCCCATCCTGAATTTAAATAAAAACTATATCTCATTTTTCTCACGCAGGATTCTAGTGCTCGATGGAGGCCACGTTGCGGAGTTTGGTGCCACGCTTGAGCTCGCATCGGATCCCTGTTCACGTTTTCACTCCATGTTGAAAAGAGCAGGATTAACGCCGGAAGATGTTCGCTTTTATCAACAGCCGAAAAATACCGCTAGCGCTGACCAGTAGCTCTGCATTGATCGACACAAGACGCAAGCTGCTGTGTTGGGAGTTAAATACTGCCGACCGCCGTTACCAATGCAAAGAAGACCCTCTGCATGCATCTATACTGTAACTTCATTGTGTAAACGCCCGACGAAATCTTATAACACCTTCGACAAGGTACCGAAACTGAAGTGACTTTCTTGGTACCGACATAAGGAATGGCCGAAGTATTTATACAGAATTCGGCTGATATTTATCGTTGTTAGCTATGTCTTTGTTTGCATTAACCTAACAAAATACGCGTACGTTCTGGCGGTTCCATGAAGGGCAGCTAAAGCGAGAGGAAAAGATGAAGAAAAGAGGCACGGAAGTTAACCAGATATTAGCGTCCTGCTTGCCACACCGCAGTGGAGAAAGGGGGGCACCCTGGATCAGAAATATGACTGTGAGAGGGGGTACAAAATTCCAGACACGCACAGAAGCTGAAAGACGGACACACATAAACTCAAAAGGGCGTTCCAATTAGAGGCGTTCACGAAGGCCGGTAGATCTCAAGAAGCGCAGTAGCGATGAGCACCGTTAAGATTCAACAAGCAGGCCATGAACTACTTATCAGAAGCACAAAGGTAAACTACAATGTTACCACTAGAAGGAACACGGAGAAGTACTTGGATTGTGCCAATAAACATTATTCTTAGACATTTGTTCTTGGAAAAAAATTGTTCCTTCCTTTATTTAAGTATTGTACTGACACAAATGACTTCTAACCAACTCGGCAAAGCCGACGCGTTGGAGTACTCGACAAACAATTATAAATAGTTTTGATCAGTTTATGATAATGTGCTTCATAATTCCCACGGTTCACGCCGTGCCACCACGTAGATGAGCACGACATCTAAGGTGTCAAGGTGCCCACCGGCGGCAAAGAGAAAAACAGTTGGAGCACGCTTACGCCTCTCCGTGATCAGTGGAATACTCTGGCGCCATTGCACCCCGTTCGCAACACCTTGTCATAGATAGCTTATTGGAACTAGCGCCTTCGGACTTCTCTGAGTTTCCTCGTAACATAGGTGTGCTTTCTCGCACATTGAAACTACAGTACGAGCTATCATGCGAGTAGGCTTACTTAAGTCTCAGGTTACAATGTTTCTCACGGATTTCACTTACATTAATTTAATTTCCCTCCTCAAAGTAGATGAGCCATGGCGGCATGCCTGCGTGGTCGGGTGCACCGGGTTGCTACGGCGGTTGTTTAAAGTCAGCATTGCCGCCTTGGACCCCGACGCAGACGTCATATTTTGTGTATACACGAGCTCTTTAAACGCTGTTGCGTGACAAGATCGCTCTGAGCTTTTAGCAAATCAACGTCCTTTAGAGAAAGATATAGATAACGCTGAGCAAAGCTGGGAATGACAAAAAAAAACCGCGAGTAGATTCGCGGGGGCGGTGAGCATGAGTCCCGGCTTATAGGGCGAACGAAAAGCGCAATAAAAGAGCATGGGTCCCGCATTGCCGGTGAGCATTGCCATAGGTATTTTCAAGTATGCCGTCTCCCTAATACAACCGCACTGTAGTTAACAGACGATGTGACGAGTGCGGGCCTTCACTATTAAAGAGAAAGAGCATTGGGCACCGTAGAAGAGAAAGTGACTTGGTTGTGCATAGCGGCTACGCTCGATAAGGAAGCGCGAGAAGAAGGTTCCCCAGTATACGAGAAAAGCAGCCGCAGCAGGAGCGGAAGCTACCGGCGAAGAGGTCCAGGTGGTGATGACGAGCGGCTGCCTCTTTCGTTCGTGCGTCAAGTGCATTTGTGCACTTGACGCACGAACGAAATTGTGCACCTTGTGCTATGAGCGAGCTTCCGGCTGCGTGTCGGTCCACTGGCTCCTCCTGTACCTATGACGGCAGGTGGTACCTGCAGCTGAAGACGAGCGGAGCCGGTGTCTTCGGGTTCGGCCGACAGACCGTAACTGAAGTTGTGGACGTTCTCGGGAGGCTTGCTCAGCGGTAATCTCCGTGGCAACCGACATTCGCCACCACAACTGTAGTATATGGGAGTGGACCAACGCAGTGTGTTGCGGGCAGATCCAGACAGCACGGTGTGTCACAGCGCTTCTAGGAAACTCTATCGAGTACCCTAACTTGGACGCTTTCGATTATTATCTTCTCTACGTGTTGTACATATATGTTTTGTCCATATCAACCCCTCGTTCCTCTGTTCTGTAAGAACCAGGCCCTACGAACCTTTACAGCAAACATGATCTACGAAGTTGCCGATGGTGTCCAAGAAACCGCTGCACTCACACATCATGAAATAATCTGACACGTTCTTTGTGCGAAGGCGGCAGCACTCTAAAGCTTGCGCATGCGGCAGCGTCCTCCAGGTGAAGAGTCGCTGTAATTTCTGCTAAATAGGCAACCCGCTCATTTTCTTGCAGCGCGACTACGCCGCCAATTCCACTTTCTCATTTCTGCGATGTGATGTAATGTATGTTTGCGTGCGAGCACTCACACCATGTCGTAGACGAGAGGGTGAGTATGGCTTTGTTCTAGGTTTGTGTTACCTGCTCCCTTAGGTCTCGTAGTATCAGCTAGCAAATATTCAGGCAATGAAGGGCACCAGTTAAGGACTGCTAAATCTGACAACTAAAGGTGCCAAATCCAATGCATCAAAGATAGAACTTTTCATTAAGCGAACATTTATTTGTCACTCAAAAAAAAGTATAAATCGGTCAGATAAACTCTCGGTCTTCCAGGGGAATTGATCTGGCGGCGAAATGGGTCGGCTTCCATACATGCGCCATGCGCCATCGCTAGAACTTACTATGGGAAATGTATGAAAATGGGCTAATCAAATGGGCTAATATGCGCATCTCTCGAAATGGCCTAGTATGAAATTTTACTAAGGCGCATGATGTGAAATGGGCTAATCTCTGCGCATAAGCCGTTAGATTTTGTCGGATACTAGAAGTTTCTGAAGCTTGGCGTACAGATTGACTGCGGTGTATTTGCGTCCAAAACCACGATATGATTATGTGAGACGCCGTAGCGGAGGGCTCCGCAAATTTCGACCAGCTGGGTTTGACTAAAGTGCATTGACATCGCACAGTACACTGGCCTCAACCTTTCGCCTCCGCCGAAATGCAGCCGCCGCGGCCGGGATTCGATCCAGCGACTCTCGGATGAGCAGCCGAGTACCACAGCCACTAGACCACAGAGGCTGGGCACGTTCTTCGTTCATCAATGGACTCGAATAATGAATGCAACTGCGGCGACGTTCAGTATCGTTGTAAAGAATGCATTGTTTGTCTTAATAATGCATGAGAAACAACGAGCACTGCACTTCATGCGGTGCTTACACGCCAAAAATATTTAGATCTCATCATCATCATCATCATAATCTTCCCTATGGTCACTGCAACGGAAATGCCTGTCCCATAGATTTCTAAATATACCGGTCCTATGCTGTGTCCGATTTATCCCCGCAAACTTCCTCATCCCATCTGCCCACCTAACTTTCTGCCGCTCCCTGCCACGTTTGCCTTCTCTAGGAATCCACTTTATTGCCCTTTATGACCAATGGTTGTCTTGTCTTCGCCTTACGTGGCCCGCCCATGCCCATTTCTTCTTAATTTCTATTAATGTGTCCCTAACACGCGTTTGTTCCCTAACCCACTCCGCTCTCTTCTTGTCCCTTAAGGTTACACCTACCATTTTCCGTTCCATAGCGCGCTGCGTCTTCCTCAAATAAGCTGAACCCTCTCAGTAAGCGTCCAACATTCTGCACCGTGAGTACTGATAGGATGCAGCTGTTTTACACTTTCCCCTTCAGAGACAACGGTAAGCTTACCATTCATTATCTGACATCGTTTGTCGAAGCCACTTCCACCCCATCCTAATCCTCCTAATTTCCTCAGCCTCATGGTTCTGGTCAGGGCTCACGTCCTGGGTTAAGTAGACATATTCGCTTATCACTTCCATTGCCTCGACACCTATCTGAAACTGCTGTGTTAGCCGAAGTCCATTGAAGATTACTTTATTTTGCTGCATATTAATTTTCAGGCCCACATTCTACTTTGTCTAGTTGAGTAATCATGCTTTGCGATTCTCCTCCCGGCTTACTTGCAGTGATTTCCACTGGCGGATCTGGAGCGGTATGCCGAATCCACGACGGAGAAACGAAATCCGTCGCGGAGCGATCCGATCCCCATCGGCCAGTGGAAAAAAAGTCACAGTTTCGCCGCAAGGGCGAAGCAATAAATGCGATAGCAAGAAACTAATGCTGTACGAAGTGAGGCTCGCAGCTTCAGGAGCAATATTAATTGCAGCAGACATATGCACTTGCTAAGTGAGCACCTCCCGTGGGCAGCGCGTGCTGGTACGAAGGGCTTTATACGTTGTGTGTCACAAAGCTGCCCATACAAAGCTCAAAGGAGGCCGCTAAATGAACAAACAGAAGGCCTTTGCACGGGGACTCTGGAAACAGCTACTTAAACGGACCCTGAAACGGTTTTGACGATTTTGTGCAAACATGGTGATCCGGTAGAGCGGGTGATTAGGACCACTACAGCGCAGATTTCAGCGCTGTACGTAAAGTGTGTAATTTATAATAAAGTTTTGAACACGCGTATCGCAAAAGGTCGCGGCGGCTCGACAAAATGCGTTTCCAAACGCCCCCGCCATTCGAACTACGAATGGGAGGTCGCTGATTGGCCCCGAACCAGTCACACTTTCAAATCCTAGCTGCGAACAACGTGCTTCTACAACGTACTCCTTCGTTTCAGCAAACGGTATCGTCGCGGCATCTGGCAGCCAACACACGAGTCGCGGGCGCTCTATTACAGAGGCTAGCACTGCCGAGGCAGGCGACCTCAGGAGGACATCGGGGCGCTATGTCGCTACGGAAGACTCGGCAGAGCGGCTGACGCGGGAGGCGCTGTCGTCGCTAGCGCACACTCCGCAGCAGATCGAGTTGAGGAGGAACAGCAGTGGTAAGGAGGAAGGCGACAGAAATAAGCCCATAGCTGCCTTAGCGCATGGTGCTTCACTTTACTTATGCTGTGAATGATTTCACAATTGTGTTGCCTAATCAGTGACGCAATGTCAAAAAAACGTTTCAGGGACCCTTTAAATAACGTTTCGTACAGCACGTACGACTCTTCTTCGCTGCTGCTGCTTTCAGACGTAGAACTCTTGCTGTTGCTCAGAGCGAGCAGCAGTCCCCTGTAGGGTGGAACGGCGCCATTCCAAAATATGTAAACAAACGCCCATGGTTATCAGACAGCGCCTCAAAAAAGTAACGCTTAAGAAAAGGCCGTGCTCGGCTGACCCGGAAATGACGACACTGTTGAGCCGGAGTTCCGACAGAATCCGGCTCTACGAGACGGATCAACGTGGAACGCTCCGTCGCGGAGCAAGTTTGACCGAATCGCCCTGTGGAACATGCGAACTTGCTCTCGATCCGCCAGTGGAATTCAAATTCTCGGCCGGGAAGCAAAATAACTTGCTCCAGATCCGCCAGTGGAATGCAGTATTAGCAAGGCAATGTCATCATCAAATCTGAAGTTACTGAAGTCGTGTCCCCTTGCCTTACGCCCTTCCTTATATGTATTTTATTGCTCTCCTTATGGAGGACTATGATGGCTGTGGATCCATAGTAGATATCTTCCAGTATTCTTAGTTAATGTTCGTCTACGACCTGATTCCGCAGTGCCTGCATGACTGGTGAGGTACCGACCGAGTGAAATGCTTTTTCGTAATCTATGAAGGTTATACAGAGGGTGTTGCTTATACTCCACGCATTTCTCCATTACCTGATTGATAGCGTGAATATGGTCTACTGTTGAACAGCCTTGACGAAACCCTGCTTGTTCATTAAATTGACTGAAATCTAAGGCGGCTAGAATTCTGTTGGTGATTACCTTGGTAAATACCTTGTTCATGGCTGACAGTAAGCTAATCGGCCTGTAATTTTTCAAGTCCTTTGCGTCTCCTTCCTTATGCACTAGGATAATGACCGCGTTCTTCCAAGATTCCTGTATGCTCGCAGTCATTAGGCATTGCACACACTGGCTTGCCACCTTATCTAGTATAATCTTCCCTCCATCCTTAAAAAATCTGCTGTTATCTGATCCTCACCAGATGCCATTCCCGGTTCCATTTCTTTCAAAGCTTTCACTACCTCCTCTTTCATTACGGGTGGAATATATACCTCTTCGGATGTACTCCCCTGTTCGATATTATCCTGGCTATCAGCAGCTAATGTAGAGATCTCTGTAGAATTTCTCGTCTACTATAAATATGTCATCCCTAATTGTGATGGCATTGCTTGCTTATCTCTAAGCTCATACGTATGGTTTTTATATGTTTCTTGACGTTTATTAATCACTCCTAGGCTCCCTTCGTTCGTTATAGCATGCTCAATCCTCTTCATATTAGGTTTTCGTATGTAGGCCGTTTTACACTTATTAATTTCGAAATCTCCGTGAATTCTATTCTGTCAGTTGCATTAATGCTGTCATGCCTTGCCATTTTCTAATCAAGTGAGATTATCTTACAGTTACAGTCTTACAGTTATTCCATTGATCGGTGTCTTTCGTACTACCCTGTTGCGGTCGCTCATCAAGTCTAGCCGAATTCTAGATCTCACCATGCTGTGTCACTGCACATAACTCTGCCCAGCACTTCCACAACCTGCACAACGACAGGCTCATAGACTTCGTACTTTACAGTATGAAGTCTATATTAATTTTACGCTCTCTATTCGGGCTTCTCCACGTCCTCGTACAATTCTTCCGTTTGCGGAAGACGGTGCTCATAATTCGCAGATTATTCCCCTCTGCGTACTCTACTAATAAGTCGCCCTCTGTCATTTCTACAACCCACTCTCTGTCATTTCTACAGCCCACGCCATAGTTTCCAACTGCCTTGTCTACAGCCTGCTTCCTACCTACCTTAGCATTGAAATCTCCCATAACAATAGTATACTGCGTCTTTAGACATTGTCGATTCCGCACCTTCATAGAAACATTCAACGAGCTGGTCGTCATGGCTGGATGTAAGTGCATAGCATCCAGCCATGACGAGGTAAAAATTGAAGGTGTAAGTACCACCTTCAATTTTACCTCTTTTTAAGCTTTATTGCAAGACCGACTACCCTCTCGTTCATGCTATAGTAGTTCCTTCATGTTCCCAGAAATGTTCTTGTCGATAAGAAATTCCACTTCTAGTTCTCTTTTATCCACTACCCCACGGTAACATAGCACTTGCCCATTTTTCAATACTGTGAAGGCTTCCCCCGTTCTTCTTACCTCACTGAGCCTGATTACATACCATTTAATGCCCGATAACTCTTCAAATATTAGACTGGCCTCACTAGATAGTTCTCACGTGAAACATTGCCAGGGTCGGATTCTAATGACGACCTGTTCGGATCCAGTGATTCTTAGTGCCCTCTGCTGCATTACAGGTCTGACCGCCGCAGTGGTACGTTAGTCGCTTCTCAGCCGCTGTAGACTGAGGCCCTAGGGTTAATTGGTGTATTCTTTTAGGTCTCGTGTAACATAATTGGTGGCATCCAAGAGTACTTAATTTCGATAGCATCAACGTGTAAACTACTTGCAATGGAACATTTCGGCTGAAATAAAACCATCGTGCGGCAGACAAGTAGGTGGCGTCCGAACCTTTGTTACAAAAGGGCTGGTTCTGTTTCGGCCTTTCTCCGCTGTGACAGCCCAGAGGGTGTTTCTGCCTTTTAAGTCGACATCAAGGTCCTATACTATTCATTGCTTCAGAATGATGTGTGCGTTGAAGTTAGTAGCTGCATCGACAGATATGGAGGTGTTAAATTTCAGAACGCATGTGGAATTGCTTTCGACCAGTTTGTAGAGTTCTTAATGTTTTACATGCACCCCACCTTTATCAGTATAGGACGACACGCTTTTTAATCAGCAGAAAGTAGTCTGTACAGGATCATGCATTGCCCCTGTCCTCAGTGACATTTTACTAGCCAGCCATGAACGTAACCTCGCAATCAAGCTCAGACAGACCAGCACGATTAAGGTCATGCAATACGTTGACCACTTTTTAGTTTTTTTTATCCCACTAACCCTCCTGACTTGCAGCATGCTTCTGAAATTTTTTCCGTTTTCCGCACGGAATTAAGTTCATTTGAATTACCCACTGAGCTTCCTTCAGACAACAGGCTAGGCATCTGGGACCTGGAACTCTCGTTCTCAAACAGTCATATTTGTTGTGATTATGCGCCTAGGTCTCAGAAAATCCTTCTCCCTTATTCCTCTGCCCACTCAAAGATTGTGAAGCGCGGCATTGCGAGGGCTTGCATGAAGGCGGCGCTAGGGAAGTCCTGTGACCCACCAAGTTCAAGCTAGTTTTTCTTCTCAAGTAGCACGTCTGAAGCTTGCAGGTTTCCCAGAAAGACTTCTGACCAGCATCGCAGAAAGCCTCGTGTCTGGTTTCAGAAATAAGCGCTCAACAGCAGTGCAATCAGCGGCGGAACCACAGCAAAGAGTAGCTGTCATACCTTATGTGCACAAGGTTGCACATAATGTCAACAAAAGTGGTGAATAGGGCAGGCTTTAGGTTGGTGTTTTCTGCCACAAATAAGCTCGGTAGCATGTGTCAGCTAGTTCGCGGTATCGAATCCCCGCCGCGGCGGCTGCTTTTCGATGGAGGGGAATTAGTTGAGGCCCGTGTACTGTGCGACGTCAGTGCACGTTAAAGAATCCAGTGTGGTCGAAATCTCCGGAAGCCATCACTCTGGCGTTTCCTAATCATGGCGTGGTTTTGGGACGCAGAACCCCCGAAAGGCATCAATGCATTTTTTAACGTGCTCGTAGTGCACTGCATGTACCTAGTAAGTTTTACTTTTTGCCCCAATGAAAGTGAAGGTGGCAGTCATTGCGCGTGAGAGATTATCCACTCACATCATGCGTACCCGCGCGTGGCCGCAAGGGCATTACGCCTCTAGGGTTCACAGCAGGAATATAATAAAAGAGCACAGGAGTAACTTCGTCTTCCCGCCACCTAACCACCAGCGCACACGCTTGATTGAGGAGGCAACTAATCGGCAATACGGAAATAGCTCGTCGAGCAGCACGACTAATAAAAGAGCGCTAAAATAAGAGCAATAGCAGGGCTTTTCAAGTATGTCGCCATTATGGGCATGGCGGTAAGAGCTCCGCATCTGCAATGGAAATGTTCGTTCCATGGGTGACGACAATAAACATTTACACAGAGTTGCCTCTGACCCTGATATTTTCTTTGCAGAGACTACCTTGATCAGCGGTCGCGAGAACGCGCACCACTGCCCACGTGTCAACGATTCAGTGCACAAGTGCTCGAATTAATTCTGCTGGTGCCTTTATCTCGGGCGTATGTTGACCGCTGGCATTGAACGCGATGTCTCGCAAGGGCGGCTGACGTCCGCACAGAACGTCTCTTGCCCCTGGAGTGTATGGCCTCGAGTGGTGTTAACTATTTGTGCGGTTGGATCGTCGCAGCGCTAGCGTTGCCGATCGCGCACATTATAGCCGCTATATGCAGCTGATAGTGCTCGCGCCAGACGATCACGCGATACAGTTAGAAGCGCTGGAGGCTGTAGCTTCATTTTATCGTATGAAACTGCAGGACCAATACTGCGCAATTCATACGTTTTGAAATAAAATCGGGGCAAGGAAAGTGACTTGTTACTCTTTTTTGCCCAGTGTTCTTCTTTTTCTTTGTTTTTTAATAAGCCAGCCTTCCGCGTCTGACAGTGTTCTTCCATGACCTCAATCGATAAGAGTCTGCTCAGGGCCAGGTACACAGAGACATCGCGGCTTTGAGAACTATCTTCGTGCCAGTGTTAGGCGATGCGTTTTGAGCAAACTATCAATTATAAGAAACGAAATACCACTGTTTTCTCGTGAAGTGGGAGGTTGAGCGACGACAAATGTTCCTTGCTGTACAAATGCCGAACACATCGCGCAGAATTAATGTACTGTGCCCTCAAATCTCCAGGGAGCCTTCAAAGAGACTAACAATCATATTTTATACATACGTGGACAAATATCGGCACAAACTACCTCTGGGCCGCCAAAGCCTATAGCTCGGTGCACATTCTTAAAACAAGCGGTCAAGTTATCCCTTCAGCTCACATGCGATGTATCCGGTCTTCTCTTTCCTTATTGTGATGCGGATGTCAAAGCTTCACAATTTAATGCAGGAATTTTGTCGAGTACGTGAAAAAGCAACGCAGAACAGCATCAACACAGCAGCTTGATCCGATTCTGCCACACACCCCTTCTAACCCACGTGATATACGGCGTATAACCAATTTTATCAGTCCAGGAATGTGCCCGGTGAGTTATTTCAAGGCATTCCAATATCGGTAGAGTGTTAGCTTCGCTTGGTCGCCCGTGCGTATGCTAACGCTTCTCCTTCCAGAAAAGTTTAGGACCATATAGATAGAGAATATGCCTACTTCCTCTACTCCTTTAGCTCCACTATTTGGTACAATATCCTACGACCTCACCTATTGCAGAGCTAGTTTTCGCATCTCTGTGAATCATACTTCCGGGTGTATGCGTGTGTGTGTGCGTGCGTGCGTGTTCAGGACACGGGCAATAGGGACGCTTGTGCGTGTGCACTTTCGTGCGCGTACCTTGATTCGCGTCGAAAACAATTGGCCGCAGATTGCTTCGCTACTTGCTTTGCTACAAATGGCGTCGAAAGACAATAGTCTTCTGCTACATCTGCTACGCAACAGTCCCTCTTCTCGCCCCTCCTACCCCTCATTCTGTGCCCTTCCCCTCTCACTCCTCCTTGATGGAGGATGGAGAGCAATGGAGGTTTTGATGAATTCAAATTTGCCGGCTTCGTCCTGCTCTCGTGCAATCCGTTGGGACGTTTTATTACTGTTGGCTTAACGCGTAGCGTTTCTTTGACATTATTCCTGACGCGTTGATTTTTCACTTACTAAGTAAAAACCAATCCAATGTGCATTCTTAATTAAAGGAACGCAGCCGAGCACAGTCATGTACGTATATTATGCCTCAAGTAGGCCTGAGGTTTACTTTGCCCGGTATAGCATTGACGTACACAATCCCTTGCCACCCGCGCTAGAATCCCTGTTGGTGTCGGCTGCCCGGTTGAATAGGTTTTGGACAAAGAGTTGAGTTGAGCGACAAACAGCCAGTCTGTTTCGCGTCTACGCAGCCCAACAAAGACTACTATCGTCTTTAAAACTCTTTCGACAACTTCAAGCGGCCGTCTTTCAGCGTGGCGCCCTGACAAGTATGGTGCCGCGCCAAGGGCAGCGGTGCCTTTCTCCTCGCTCTAGTTTTTGCTTCTGCCCCGTGCGCGAGTGCACGTCCAGCCCGGACAAGGTCGGGGCGACCCCGTTATCGGAGCAACACACACTCACGCGCCCCGAGATGCCCTCCCCGCGTTCGCGCGGGCCTTGGTCGTGTCATTCAGCGTGGCCAGAGCAGTCGGACAAAACCGTGCACTGTGCTGTGGAACGCGTGCAACCCTCGTCGGTTACCGAGAGCCGGCATTCAAGAAAGTACGCATTTCAGAAAACCATGCGCCTCTAAAGGAAGACCACGCGGCTGTGCGCTGCGTGCGTTTTAAGGTCAGCCTCTCGAAACGCCCAGCCGAATAGAAATCGCGGTTATGATGGCCGGCTGCTGACCCAAAAAACGCGGGTTCGATACCGGACGCGGCTGTCGCATTTCGGAGGGAGGTAAAAATGCCAGAGGCCCATGTGCTCTGCGTTGTCACTGCACGTCAAAGAACCCCAGGTGGTCAAAATTTACGGAGCCCTCCACTACGGCTTTTCTCTGCTTAAGCTATTCTTTATGCCGTGGTTCGGCCACGTCAAATTATGGTCAAAATATCATTGGGCGCCCACTTTTAGGCACTGTGCGCGTAAGCCTCTCTTCTCTTGGGCTCATGCTCGCATACCACTACTACATAACAGCGAGCAAAGTATACCAAAGGGGTGGGAATGGCAAGTGAGGGTGACGAAGGGGGAAAGAAGTCGGGGAGAGGATAAAGCATGGAATAGCCTCGTACAATGTAGAACAGTAAGCAAGGGGTGGGAAAGGCAGTTGAAGGTGAGGAGGAGGAAAGGACAAGGGGATCGCGAGCACCTCCGCGGCTTTCTCAGTATTTGCACCATCAGCGCGTAGCTGTACCATCACGCAACATGCCGTCACACCTACTCATGTGACATGGCCCCACCAATACTACGTAAAAAAACGTCACAGCCGGCAAGTCACGTGACAATATCTGTACAGAGATAGGAAACAGGTAGTCACATAAAATGTTCCCGCCAAAACCACGTAACAGCGCGTCACGGGACAAATCACAAGATTTCGTCGAGCTTCTAAAAGCCGGAAGAGGCTAGGATGACCCCCAGGTCAGCTGTTAGCCTAGCCTTGCACCACTTCTGCGAGCTGCCCATATTTTCGCTATTTACTCCTGAAGGGTAAGTCTTGAAGAAAATTGAAAACTGTTTACGTTATAACTTTTCCTAAAAATTCCCTCATCCTTGTATTGGATAAATTTTGGGGCAGGCATCAACCCATCTGAAAGCGCATTCGAGGGAAAAAGACGCTCGTGAACAGAGCCTCCTGCCGTTCCTTGTGCTTTAGGTTCAAGCGACTTTAGTGACTATAAGGACAAGCAAGGAGGCCTTTATAATGAAAAAGAGCTTAATTTGAAGGGTATTGTACGCTCTTTATCACAAACTATAGCATTAAGCCTAAGACGCTCGTTTTCCAAGACGCTCGTACCCAAACAATTCTGGTAGAAATAGGTTAAAGCCATCGTAATGTCAGGTGTTCGCGGCGAAAATAGGCAGCCCGTAACGAGAAGCACTTGCCATAAGAAGCCTCTGGAATGACACGTGTGAGTAATAATACTGATATTGTTGTTAGCAGCAAGAAGGAGAAGAAAAGAAATACGATCGTGAGAAATAACTGAAAGTATCGGCAGTTGCCTTTAAAATATAAATTTTGTAATATATGTGCTTGTGGCCAGCGCATATGACGTAATCAACCGAAATCTGTCATATATAAATTCTTATTCGACGCCTTTCAATTCGCAAGGACCCTATAGTTCAGAAAAAAAAAACGATATCAGGGAATATTGGGATCGGATATTTATTTTTTTATATTTGCAATATTACTATAAAAGGCACCTAACGAGTCGCAAAAAAAGAGAAGCATTACAATAAAGACGGTGCGTTTGGTCCCTCAGAATTCTGGACAATCACCTTCCACTCACAAATATGCGAACTCAGAACCACGCAGACAGAGCGCTGCACGCAATTGTGAGAAAGAGCGATCACTTGTCGATAGCAACCACACAACTACGACTGGAAAGAAATCTAATGAAAGTGAAAGCCGTCCGGCCGTGAATCGCTGTTGCCTTCACCGCCGGCCACGTGCACTCACGGCCCTCCTTATAAGAGCTGCCTCACCGCAGGCGCCGTGTTGAAAGTCAAGTGCGCGTTCGCGTCAATAGGCAGTCACGTACGACGTACTTCACGTATTCACCTTACCTCTTAGGTCGTGTACGCTCTGTCCGATAAATCACTTCGTACAGTTCAGTGCAAGCATGCAGAAGTTTCGGTGCAGTGCCTTCGTGTTCGGTGAGTACCCAGTTTATTGAAGCTCCCTGGGGGAGTGCTTGTTCTCGCCGGGTGAATTACATGGTGTTTTATTTGTGCGTCCTGCTCGACGTTAGCCAGCATTGTTTACATTTTTCGCTAATAGGTGCTACCCCGATGACATGACTCTTTGCTTCTCCATGCTTTCGCGAACATTCCTGGTGTATGTGTCCTTCGATGAACAAAAGCCAAGGCGCTTGCTGCACTGAAAGCCACAACTAATTCGTAGTTTTAGTCATTCGATTTTTATTTTTTGACGCTCCAGCGAGAGATATCACGTGCGACAGTGTGGCTGCTTAAAGGGAATGTCTACAGTCCCTCATTGATTTCCTGTTTTTTATCGCAATAGAAAGTGGGCCATTTGAAGGTTGCAGTGACTACGCTCGGAAGTCAGCAGAAATTTTCAAAACGGAATTTTCCGACCTTCGTGGCGAACGCCTGTGCGTGTGTAAGGAAGCCGGCAACACTGGTTACTGAATTTCTGCAAGATTCACTTCAAAATGCTTGTTACGCTTTCTTAAGAAACAGCCCTACCAGTTGTGTTTAAAATAGAATTGTAAGATCTTCTTTGCGTTTAAACAGGATAACTGAACCTGCGCGGGTATTTCTGGGTTTGCTGTTTCAGTTCTCTTGACAGTTATCACCGAGGAGGACGCCAGCAGTATAATGCCTGCTTTATGGTGTACAAGAACGCTAGTTTTCGTCAGTTAAAGGAACGTTCTTCTGATTTTCGCCACAACCGAAAAACATTTTAGAGCGGTAGACATTCCCTATAAGGTAGAGTTCGAGAACATCAGTATGAACAAGAAGAAGAAAAAAAAGCGTCTCGCTGTCCTTCAGTTTCTGATGTGTCTTGGAGTTAATGGCTCAGCACACAAAAAGTAAGAATTCATAGAGTAGTGCGCATTGTAGCAAAACGCAAGTGCTACGGCAGCCAGAGCTAGCTTGGGAGTGTCCATCGGGCTAGCTGGGGGGTGTCCGTCGTACCACAATTCCCTCCATTAATTTTTTCGATTCTCATCTCTGGCTACTATTCACAACTACATCCTAAATGTGCGCTACTTGTTTCTGGGATCGCCAATCTTCCCATGAGCATGTCCGCTGATCATGTGGCAAGGTGTTGGAGCTCTGCAGTAACTTGTGCAACAATTACCGCGCCGCCGTAGGCTGCAGTCTGGCTGCAAATGAGGTTGCAGTCTGGAGAAAACTTTAGCGCGAAAAAGGCGGCCCAACAAAATGCTAACTGCCAAGTGGTTTTATTTGAAAAGAAAACGTGCGAATTATAAGCCATGTACACCACATGTGCGCCCAAGCACACATCAGCAAGCGAAAGTCATGGCGCAAATTGAGCACGCCTTGCGTTCTGTCAACTGACAGTAGCGCACCCAGGATATCTGTCACGGGGAGGGTTCAAAACTTTCACGAAGGGCATACGGTTACATAGTTGTTGCGTGTGTCTGGAAGGGAGTGCGTGGGAGCGGGCACTTTGCGCAATACGTCATTTCCTTGCTTCAGCTGGAGGAATCGTAAAGCAAATACAATGCCAAATAATAGTAACATCAATGATGATGATTATTTTTATGATTTGTTCGGCGTTTTGTAGAGACATCTTGCAAGAGCTTGTCAGGTCCATGAAGCCATTCAGCAAAGCAGTACACGTGGCAAATGAACGAAAAACTAAATAAAGCAACGCACAGCACTGATAACATAGTTTCAAACAACGTTTTCAGGCACGTGCTTAGTTTGCGGCTCCCTACAGTCACAAGGGTGCCGACATGCCGACCGGTTGGCGGTCGTGCGATGCTGTTTAGAAAAACTCTGCAGGTCAGCGTGTTCTAAATTATGAGAGCGGAACATATTATGTGTTACGTTTCCTTTCGCCTCGTGAAACTATCTGAAAGCCAAATGTTGGCCTATAGCTGCATGTGTTCGAACGGCGTAGTCTGAATAGGTACATTAAACCTATGACAACAGTGCATAAGAAAACTCATACAATTAATGAAATAATTCGGTATATAGAAACATTGTGACTAGGGTTAAAAATGTGAGAAATGGCGCGACACAGACTCAAAGACGATAAGAACTTCTTTATGCAAATATATAACACCTCATTGCAGAGCCGAGATAGATAGATAGATAGATAGATAGATAGATAGATAGATAGATAGATAGATAGATAGATAGATAGATAGATAGATAGATAGATAGATAGATAGATAGATAGATAGATAGATAGATAGATAACTTTATCGGATACCACGGGAAGATAGTGGGGTATTACCTCGGCCCCCCTGCAGGCCGCTCGCGCGTTGGGACAGGCAGGGAGTACCTGCTACCCGTATCATGGGCCCCTTGGATTGCCCGAAGTTGGCAGTCACAGTCCGTACTTCTGATGGCTGAATAAAAGTATTGTTTCGCGATGAACCTCGCCTTCGAGTTCCCTGTGTATGCGGGGGCAGTCCCACATCATGTGCTCAAATGCACACTTACAGCCACAGTCCGGGCAGTCAGGAGATATCCGCATATATACTGACACGCTAGCTGGGCAGGGGTAGACCCCTGTTTGTAGCAGTCTGAGGGCAATTTCTTGTCCTCTGGTGAGATGCGGATGGGGTGAAGGAAAGACTCTACGACCCAAACGATAATGGGAAGTTACTGCGTTGAACGCGGCTAGAACGGTCCCGCGACACTCGATCAGCCGCATCCCCATCCAGTGGACCGGTCCCGGAGGAGATGGAGCGGTCCAATGACCCAGGGACGTGAAGCCCTGTGCGGAAGGCAAGTCCTCTCGCCCGGGCATGGGCCAGTTCGCTGGAGTTGGTGATGCCGCCGATCGTGAAGCCCATATGGGCCGGGAACCAAGTAATCTCGTGCGGAGTGATGGTCCTACCTCTGAGAATCCTAGTAACAAGCGGGGAGACCCTGCCGTAGGCAAAGGCTCTAACCGCTGAACGGGGGTCGGAATGGATGTGAAAACGTGTGGAGTCCAGAAGGCCAAGTGTGACAGAAACCTGCTCGGCTATTGCCGGAGAAGCTGCCTTGACAGAGCATGCCGAAAATAAAGTACCTTATTCAGTGAATGAGTAACTACCATTGTCTTGCTGTAGTAGAGCTTAGTTTCAAACATTTACTGAAGTCCGCTTATTTATTAGTATTACCAGACCAACAATAACGCTATTATATTACTATCCTTCGGACCCCTTTTACCCGCATCGTGATTACGTACAGTAACAGGTTCCACCAATTTGTGGTACTCTTTCAGTTATCCTCTGTGGTAAATACTACAAGAATGTTGCTCACGAGATAGTGGCGCGAAAGGAGCCCCCACACCCAAAGTTACTACCACGAGATCACATCTCGCCAAAACATCGGTGTAATGATCTTCCGTATGTAAAGTTTCAAAGAGGGAAGTTTGGACAAGAGGACTCGTTTTAGCTTTACAATAGGTACAAAGTATCAATATATCGATAAATTTAACTAAGGGTCATCTCGTACGGTTAATCTGAAAATTAAGCTAACATCATGAAAAATACTTCCGAAAATCCTGTTTGTAGACTTGGAAATTAGCAGGCCGTTGACGCGCATTGTCATAAAATGGTTTGGGAAAATTTAGGTGGGATCCCTTGAGTACCTCAGTCGTGCTGGCCGACGTTTTGACAGAAGGATTTGCATCAGTCAAAGCAGCTGCGTCGTGATAGCCATGTTTGTTTGTGCAGTTCGTGTGCATGCCTGCTGTCTTGACTTACTGCTGAGATTGGTAACCTGAGCAAAAGAACTCAGAGAGAAGTAAATATTATAGCATTATTTAGGTCAGCAGCACGGGCACAAGAAAACGCCTCGCTTCTTATGGTAGAAAGGGGGTGTTAGAGTCAGAGACAAAGTCTCGTGAAACTTCACACGCGGGAAAAGCACGCAAATCGCGCTGGCGACAGACAATATAGCGGTGTCTATGATTGCATTACGAAAGACTGCATGTGTAGACAAGTGGTGGTCGTACGTTCAAGCTCTTACGTAGACGATCGTGGCAGCGGTGAGTTTGTAAGCATTTAAGAAGGTTGCTATCCTGATGGAGTGGACGAACTCTAGCATTGCGCAAGTTAAGTCAGTTGGAAACAATGAGAGAATACGTGATCCAGACATACGGGTGACCATCCCATACTAATATTCGGAATAAATTGATTTTATTTAATTAACGGTGCTCTCAATCGCTGATGGCATTATAACAGGAGGGGCAAAAAGACAATGCTACAGCTGTAAATTATCGCATTCAAAACACAAGTACATAAAACAAGCTTTAGTCCTTTACAAGGCCTGCTCACACAAAAAAGCACATGAGTAGCGACACGAACTTAGGTTAGGACATATGCATGACTATATATAGCACAAATACTTCAAGATAAAAGTGCCAAACATACCTGTAGGCTATAAATACGCTATATAAACACGCTGTAAATACAGCTTTGTTCGCGCGGCCATATAGTTACACCAAAATACCGTACCACTAGAAGAGCGCGCAGAGGTGACATTTAGTTACGATATGTGATGCTAAAGCTTCTAAGAAAGGAAGAAAAAAAATAAAATAAGGAGTAATAAAAAAGATCACGCGAGAAGAACAATTTCAGGCTTATATCAAGATTATCAAGTATGAAGCATATCAAGTAATCTTGATACCATATATATATATATATATATATATATACTATAATATATATAGGTGCAGTTCGTGGCGACAGACAATACAGATCTTCTGAATCTTGATATATATATATATATATATATATATATATATATATCAAGATTTAGGATGAGGTTCAGCACTCCCGCCTGTTTGTCTTTAACGGTAGCGTAATTTTCAGGTGTTTTCCCGTCATTGGTTGTGAAGAGAGAACAGAAAAAGTTGTTCAGAGAATTAGCACTATCTCTTTCAGAAGAGGGCGAGACCAAGGGATCACTCGACGATTTGGGTTTGAGGTAGTTCCAAAACTTGCTCGGAGAGCTTTTTAAGAGCTCTGTAAGTGTTTTGGAGCAGAAGTTTGAATTGGCGTCTTTTATTTCATTTTTCCCATCTCGAATAGCGAAGGTAAGGTCACATCGGGTATTAGGCCTAGGTGAAAACTTCAATGATTTTCTAATACCTTTAACTTTACACTTCGCCTGCGTGATATCACGTGAGATTCAATGATTGTGCTTCCTCGTTGTTTTAACCTTAGATTGTACGTACTTCGAAACGCAGTGTAAAGTGATCATTTTGAATTTACGCCATAATATTTCGATGTCTGTTGACGGATGCACTGAAAGTTCTTCAAAGGCTGTGAATTCGAAATACAGGTAGTCGATTATGGCATTATCGTCTGCGCTAGTATAGTCGGTAAATCATGCTCTGGTGAGATGAAATTGTATTTTTTTTGGCAGGTACAGTGAGTAGAATAATTTTGTGATCCTATATACAATCGATCAATTCGAGTTCAGTCATGTCTACGGGGAAATGATAGCTCAAGAAAACTAAATGAATTGATAACGAAATGGTGAAGTGTGCGAAGAGCAAGATAATATAGTGTGGTAGAGCCCGAAAGTAGAAATCTGTATGATTAAGCACAAGTGAAAGAGCTAAACCAAACGAATAAAAATTTTAAACCAACAGCTATAAGCATATGCATGTTGTGGAAGCTGGGGTAAAACCACTCGGTCCAGAAGACAGCGCCCATAAGTGTGGGGTCTGGTAATATTCGCCACGCTCTCAGGAACACACGGACAGTCACGCCGTCGGGCAACCAAACGCGTGCACATTTATTACTGCTTTTACAACGATGACATCGCCAGCCGAATCTAATACATCATAAGTGGTACGCTAAACACCTTATACATGGCAATACAATACATAAAACAACATAACAACACACACACACACAGTACATGGAATGCGACGTCGCCGACGTCCGACTCACCACGAAGGCCCATGCGCCCGGACCCGCGTATCGTGTACGCCGGACTCGCCGTGTGGCGCCCGACCGCGCACGCTGCCGACACCGAAAGAGAGCACCCCCGCTGTACTTATGCGCCGGATCAACATGTGGTTTGCACTATTTC
>JABSTT010003480.1:0-28056 GCA_013339685.2 Hyalomma asiaticum | reverse complement strand
CCGCCAGCAGAGCGCCGGCGGAGCGTTCCGAATAGAAAAGAAAGAAAGAAAGAAAGAAAGAAAGAAAGAAAGAAAGAAAGAAAGAAAGAAAGAAAGAAAGAAAGAAAGAAAGAAAGAAAGAAAGAAAGAAAGAAAGAAATTATTTTATTTTATTTGATTTAATTTGATTGATATCTGAAATTTTACGTCCCAAAACCAGCTACGATTATGAGTGACGCCGTGGTGGAGGGCTCTGGAAATTCCGACCACCTCTGGTTCTTTCATTAACGTGCACTGACATCGCACGGTACACGGGACACATTTCGCCTCCATCGAAATGCAGCCGCCGCGGCTGGGAGTCGATCCCGCGACCTTCGGATCAGCAGCCGAGTACCATAACGAGACCACTGTGGCGGGGCGAAGAAAGAGAAAGAAAGAAGAAAGAAAAAGCTACACAAAAGAAAGAAAGAAAGAAAGAAAGAAAGAAAGAAAGAAAGAAAGAAAGAAAGAAAGAAAGAAAGAAAACACAGGCCTGCACGGAATCGCAGGACAGTGACAGCGTAAGGTGGAGGATCGACCTTCTTAGAGGCCATTGTAAACGCTTGGGGACCTGGCCAAGTGATCGGGCCATCAGGTATATCGAAGAGCCAAGTCATGTTGCTGTCGGGGCTGCGCACGTCGCCTGTTCCGTGACGCATGGCACGATACGACAAAACTGCTTCACGAGGCAGCGCTTCGTAATAATGAGGACGGAAAACATGAAGAAGATCGTTTCATAATGATGATGTTGATGATGCCTCTTTAATGGGTGTGGAGCTACAAAGCATGCACCTATGTGTTCTTTCAAACGATTCCTCGCACTCGTTATGCAATCCAGTTTCCGCGACGCGTTGGGGCGTATTACTATTCTGCAACGTAACATTCCATTTGTTAATGCTGATTCCTCGGCAGGCTTTGCACCTGTATAGGTCTTTTTGCGTAGGTTTTTCGAGCACAGGCAGTAGCTCAGTGGTAGAACGCTCGACTGGGACGCAGTGGGACGTGAGTTCGAATCATCCTCTGTCCTGTTTATTCTTTTCTAAAATGTGCGCGATAGTGGTTACGGACACCGGCGGCGCGGCGGCGGACAACTACGGCGCCAGAAACGGCCGTTGTTGTGATTTCATAACAGCTTATGCTTTAATATAAACCGGGCCTGCGTTTAACTTGCTACAGTCACAAAGTAACGATAGATTTTGTGTTTGCTGCATATAAGTTGGTTTTACTGTCGTTTTGGTTATCAGAGTGATAACTTTCCGTTAGAAAAGAGTTAATCGATGAAACTACTAATCCAAATCCGTACAGGAAGCTTTTTTTTTTAGTACCGCTTATAGCAGATGGTACACTATGTGTTTCTCAAGTCGCGACCAAGCATTTCGGCTGCGCGCTGTTTTCGCGACGCCCAAGAGCATATATACTGCACAATCTGCTACTCCTGTCTCAGCTAAAATTATCCCAAGCAGAACATCTGTGCCTATACGCTTGTGGAGATGATGTTGTTGACATCTTTACGTTCATGTTGGTGGCCGTCATGTTGGTTTCGCAGGAACTCTCACACGCTGGACGCGTTTCACTGGAGATAACAGGGGAGCGTGCATACGGTCCACTCCGTAAACCCGCTGGCCGCATCAGCGTGCAGCGCATGCGCCCTGACGTCTCTACTCATCCTCTCGCCTACGCTGACCCGTAAAACCGTTCAGCTATAACTGTCGGAGCCCTGCGAAACTTTTTGAACATATACAGTCGAAAAACGGTGCCGTCCAGTTGTCGAGGCTTCTGTGAACATGTGAGCCAAATATTACTGCACTGCACGCGCCAGGGAATCAGTAATTTGCTTTCAAACACAGCTCAGAATCATCCGCTCTTCTTTCGACAAATGACGTCAAAGAAGCCATCGACCAAGTCACTTGACTTCTTTCGTTGCTGCTTTTTAAGATGGATACGCACACGTTTCTTTATCCACTGAATTCAAAACCAACAAATAGAGCATTTCTGTTTCAAGCGCCATAGTCGGCGCCCCAGTGAAGTCATTCGTTTTAGAGAGCGGGAGCTTTCCAGCTGTGTTTGAAACGAAATTGCGAATTCCGTGCTACGTGCAGTGCCGTAATATCTGACGCATATGTTCCTATAGGAGCCTCCACGACTGATCGACCCCGCTTCGTGACATTGTTCGAGAAGTGTTGCAGGGCCCTTTTAAACACAATATACCTTTGTATGTGCCTTTCCCCATTGCCCCCACGCACTTAGAGTGATTCTCTTTTCCTGTGTTTCTATTATGGGTGCTGCGAGCCCAGAATGTACCAGGAATGGAAACGTTTACTTGCACGGGCATCCCACGACGACAGTGTGGTTTCTGCTCTGCTGAATTCGGTTTATGCAAGACTGCAGGTTTAAGTACAAAAATTTCTCCATATTTCAAAGTTCCGCAAAATCCGACTACACTTAATGTTGTAATCCCCCACATCTCTCCATGGTAATGAGAAGGTTTCTGTACAAAACGGTCTCCTAGTTAAATGTTACCTACCCATGTTGAGTCCGGCTTCATCGCTATTGTGTTGATCTAGCAAGCCCTTTTTTGACAGTCTTGTGGCCAATAAGGCAAGGAGAATATTTAGAAGGTCCATTTCGCCAACTTGTGCTACACTGACATCAACAGCTTTTTTTTTTCTGTGGGATATCTAGCACTTTGGCTAAAAACAAGATTACTGAAAATTTTTTTTCAAGATGACATATTCATATTGTATCTCGTTTTGATCTTTATCATCTTATTCACTTCCATCACCTCGGTTCCTGCATCTCTTTTGTTCTCGTATTCCCTATATAGTATCAAATTAATCCTGATCGAGAACTTAAAACAATGCCGTTCTAAAACCGCCGGCTTCATTGCCTCTCTTCTACTGTGTATGAGACATTGGTAAACAATAGTGGTGAAACGCAAGCCTCACGATTCCCTCCATTTCCTCCACGTTGTATAAGTATCCGACACCATCCACTCTTTGTGCCTGACGCATGACGACGCAGTTACCGATGTGTACCCGCAACACGTGAGCGGGTACAGAGGGGCGCACTCGTTCGAGCGATACAACTTCTCTGCGTTGTACCATTTGCCCAAACGCCGGCTGAGCCTCATCGACCTTGTTCATCGACCGTCGCCTGCCGATGGACAAGCTGTCGCGTCTGCCTAGGCCCCCCGCGAGATCTCGGCGCACGTCGAGCACCTAGTCGCGCTGTCGCTCGTCTGTGCCGTGAACGAGGACGAGGCGTTGTGCCAATTTCCCCATATCCGGTGACTCTGTCTGTGTTTATGCAACGCCGTTAGACAACGCCGTGGTATCAGGTGCTGAGAAGTATAAGGAATCCCCCGAGCTGACGCTCTCCGGTGAACGCGTCACGGAGCGTTGCCTGTACAGGCTGGTGGTGTGCCATTAGCTGCCCTCGCTGAAGCTCGAGATTGAGATGTGCTTCGATCAGCACATTACGGTATGGGGTTACTTCACCTGCAGGAGCTAAAGAACCCAGTTTCTAACCGAGGCACCACATATACTTCCTGAGGGCTGCAATTTGCACCTCAAGTACATTGAGTGCATCTGAAGCATGCTACGACTGACCTGCCATGCGAAGTCAGTATATATCCTTTGCCTAGTTGTGTCAGCCTCGTGCTGACGTGCCAGAACTTCCTGCCACTGGACCAAGCCGGAAGGGCCTTTTTGCCTGCTCTAGAAGTCCTTGTCGCGCTTGGAACGTTTGTTCACCTCCGTGAATTTGAGCCATATAAAGTCATGTTCATATCGGGCACGGAATTGAGGTCGCATGTGACATTGATCCAGCCTCCCTGGTTGTCTTCGGTTGTAACTCCGTGAGGAGCGCGAATATTGAGCAGCTACTACACGTGGCTCAGCTGAGTCTTGGCATTGCGATTCACTAAAACCGCTGCTTGGGCGAATTGGCAGCGTAAACCAGGACAAGAGAGACAAAATTCAAGGAAGAGGACGCACAAATCCGTGCGGCCTTTTCCTTGTGCTGTGTCTTTCTTGCGCTGGTTTTCATTTCAGTTGCGATTCGCTACGTTTTATGATTGTAGATTTGCGTTTGTGAGTTCCTAAATGAGAGGAGTGGAACCCTTTATAAAGCACAGCCTTTTTTTAGAACGTTTCAGTACTTTCCTAACCGTGCCACCGTGTGCTGTTGTCTTGACGACTAACTCGCAGTTTCATGATCTTGAAGCACGCGACCGACTGAAGGCATCGAACCTCGGCCCACACCAGAACAGCGCGGGCAGCTACTTTGCCAATTATGCCGTTTTCTTTTCTTTCTGCCTCAAATATGAAGCTTATTTCTTTCTCACCGAAAATAAAAAGCTCTGCAGACGCTTCGGATTAACCTCATACTAAGGTTAGGTTTGTGCAGTGATTAAAAGGCTGTCTGAAGTTGTCTTGCGCTGAAATGAGCTCCAGTGAACACAAGCATTACTACACTCTCAGCACGATAACCTTTAGTTTATTTTATAGGTACACAAAAATGTGAAAATATGCTCCTTTACTAAAGGTTAAAGCACTTTAACCTTTAGTAAAGGAGCATATTTTCACATCTTTGTGTACCTATAAAATAAACCAAAGGTTACCGTGCTAAGATTGCACTGCCACGATCTACGCTTTTTTACAACTTCTGACGCTAAAATGTTTTGGCAAACAACTGAATCAGATATCTGCATCAATATCATAAATTTGCACAATTACGGCAAAAAAAGAGATGTTGTCTGAAAAAGATGCGTCTGCATTCAATTGATTTTGTTCCACTGTATTTACAGGGGAAGATGGCTTCTAATTGTGAATTTCGTTTTATGAAGCCAATAGACGCCACGGATGGAGAAATCGGAAGCATCAGTACAAAAGGTTAAGGTATCTCTTTTTCATTTGGCCGTCATAACATATGTTACACTATCAGTTTACACTGTCAGTTTCCAGTAAAATATGTTTTCTTTTAACGTGGTCTTTACCAACAAGAAGTCTTCCTCTTCAAGGAGGGAAAACGTAATTTAAGCATTTATAAGCTATAACAAGAATTTTGCAGGGAGCTTCTTCCCATCTCACTAACCTGCATATTTTGTGGAATGCTGGAGTGCAGTACGGCAGCTGAGATTTCTTTATAGGCACTTCCAGTCGAATAAATTCGTTCTTGTAAATTAATATGGGTTGCAAAACTATTTGTAGAGTTATGTGCAGTTGCTGTAATTCATCGACGACTACGACTTAACCTTACACATAACAACCTTCAAACTGATCGCATTGTCCTATAGAATATTCCAAGGCATTCAACTGCGTTGATAGCGATCCCCTTATTGCTAAGCTATTTGCTGTTGGACTAGTCTCGAGATTCGCCATTTCTTATCCTTCTGCAAATAGTCCAGCCGTCAATGATTTTGCAGCCGTCGTGGCAGCTTAGCGGCAAGAGTGCAAGGTCAAGGTTCGCGGGATCGAATACCGGACACGCCGACTGCATTTCGATGGAGGCGAAATGCAAAAAAAACGTCTCTGTGATTAGATTTAAGTTGGTCAACCCCAGGTGGTCAACGTTACTCCAGAGCCCCCCCCCCCCATCCTACGGGGCGTGCCGCAGTAGTCATAGCTGCTTTTGGCACACTTAAAAGCCCATCGATTGTTGCTAATTACTATAAATAGTTTGGCTTCATCTTTTTCTGATGTGTGATCCTGCGTACCACATGGTGGCATAATATAGGTATTTTGATCTTTGTAATTCACAGTACTGACCAATACTCGAACGTTTCCTCTCGCACATGACCATTTGCGAATGTTATTGATTGATTTTTTAGGTTTTACGTCCCAAAAGCCCGATATGATTATGAGAGACGCCGATGTGGAGGGTTCCGGAAATTTCTACCGCCTGGGGTTCTTTAATGTGCATTGACATCGCACGGTACACGGGCCTCAACGTTTGTCCTCATCGAAATTCAGCTGCTGCGGCCGGGATCCTATCTCGCAACTTTCGAATTAGCAGCCGAGTGCCATAGACCACTGTACCAACGTGGCTAGGAACTATTTGCGAACGACTGCATCTTATACCGCACTTTTATAAGTCCTGCTGCCCGCCTCCGTCTTCAAAACGGCCTTAACCTAGCGTGAATATCGCTGTGTCAACTGGTTACCGATGGTTAATTACACTCAATGTAAAGTAATATCCTTCCCTCCTAAACAGGTAATATGTATATGTCGATGTTCTATAAAGCACATTTCAGTGCCTCGCATAATATCACGTAAGTATAGTTGGGCTTGCGTCTTATATTCAGCCTTTCATGGTAACTATACACATCGTTCCGCGAGTATTTGTCTATCGCAAGAGAAGTTGCGCAAACGGGGGAATATATACTTGGATCAAAAGTTAAATCAGTTCCCAATTGTGAATAAAACGTTAGCTGTGTAACAGCTGAATAAAACGTTACCTTAGAACGCTTCGTTAAATGTGAATAAAACGTTAAATGTGAATAAAAGTGAATAAAACGTTACCTGTATAACACTTCGTTAAATGTATAACAAAAACACAAAAAATGACGTCTACAATTTACAAAAAACATGGTTATTACATCTATTTTGCACAATCAGTAAGTAGATCAGAAGCATCAAGCTAAATATGAACCATATCAGTCAGCTACGTCTAACCATATTTCTGTAACAACATTTGAAAAGATAAGTTGATTTCGTTTCCGATGTACGATGATAGGCTATTCCGTTCAATTATTGTGCGGGGGGAAAATGATCTTGCGTAAAGAGATGAGCGACAAGTTAGCGTGTAACTTGCTTACCGTGGTCACGGCACGGGGAAACAGTACAAGGTGCTGAAAAGCACAGGCATGCCCACGAGGGAGGCCAAGGGGGTCATGCCCCCCCCCCCCCCTTATTTACTAGGGAAGGGCACAAAATTTCTGATGGCGTCAAAAAATAGAAAAATAGCTTTAGTTATTGTGACTGCAGCCCCATGGGGTGGTAACAATTCGACCCGACCTCACCTTGCCTGTGTCAATCTCACTCTCTAAACAACCACTCGCTGTGATACTTCGGATGTGCTTAACCTTTCCGCTTTACGTAAATTATTAAACAGTTTTCAAACGCCCACTTTTTTAATGGAAAATGAAACCGCACTACTAAGATTGTGACTTCTTGAATTAACGATTGTGTACGGCTGTCATCATTAGCATTGCATGTCTTTGAGCAACGAAGAGGCATGAATGAATTTCTAACGATGGATGGATGGATGTTAGGAGCAGTCCCCTCTATAACGGGGAGGTAGCCCGCGAGCCACCAAGCTCTGCCCCCGCGAATTTTTGTTTCCCGAAATCACACATATTTTCACAACAAATTTCTCCCCCCGCCTATCTATTTTATCTATTATCGTTCCGCTGTGAAGCAACAATCTTATTCGAACTACCTTGCGTTTCTGTTTGCTCCATACCTTTCCGCCACCAATACTCTAAGCGCCTTTTACTTATCTCTATCGCCGACATGTTCAGCTTTCCCGTGCTATCCCTGAAACCCAAGGCCTCCTGCAGGGTAGTGCCCACACCTCCACCTGGGCGGATATCTAGGGGCCGGATAGGGGGCGCCCTCTGATGTGAATTGGTAGTTACTGTACAACATACACAGTAAGTAACTCTAAGAATTGGCTCCCTCTCATGCGGGACGAGTCATCGCGAAGCGTGGAACGATGATACAGTTTATGAAATAGCGTTAGGTGAGCAACGAGGCGCAGATGTGATAGTGGTTCCAACTCGGCACGTTGTTTGGACTCGGAGACGACGCTCGTGAAGCGCGAGTGACCTGAATAGATGAAACGAGCAGGCTAGATTCATCTATTCAGGTATACCTAATGTCATATAATCCTAATCCACAAGAAAGATGACGTAAAGGAGCTAAAGAATTACAGACAAGTTAGCCTATTCGCAGTAATATACAAGCCATTTACGAACGTAATTTCTGATGGGATAAGAGAAACACTCAACTTTAACCAACCAAGAGAACAAGCTTGTTTTAAGAAAGGTTACTCAACAATGGACCACTGCCATGTTTTCAACCTAGTGGTTGAGATGTAAGATGAATATAACAAACTTCTTTATATGGCGCTAATAGACTACGAGAAAGCATTAGACTCCATAGAAATACAAACAGTTCTAGAAGCTCTATGTCGACAGGGGGTATCTGGCGTATATGTGCAAACCATAAATAACATCTACAAAGATTGCACAGCCACACTGCTCCTACATGAGAGAAGCAGAAAAATTCTAATCAAGCGAGGTTGCCTGGAGATATGATCTCCCCGATGTTATTCACTGCATGTTTAGAGGAAGTGCTCAAAGGTCTAGACTGCGAATAAAAGGGAATTGTAAAAGAATATCTCAGCAACATAAGGTTTGCAGACGAGTGTGTGTTCTTTAGCAATGATGGTAGCGAACTACAAAACATGATTGATGACCTAAAGCGGAAAAGTATTAAAGTTGGACTAAAAATGAATAGGCAAAATACCAAAATTATGCCCAACGGTCTAGCTAAAGAACAGGAATTCAAAACTAGCAATAAACCCTCAGAATGTGTGGACGAATACGTATACCTGAGACAAGTACTGACAGGGACGCCTACCCATGAAGAAATTCTCCGTAGAATGAGGATGGGCTGGAGCTCATTCGGAAGGCATTCCGAAATCATGACTGGAAACTTGCCGCTGTCATTAAAGCGAAAAGTATTTAATCACTGCATTCTCTCGGTGCTAACATATATGATGCAGAAACGTGGAGGATAACTAAAGAACTAGAGATGAAATTAAGGAGAACGCAACGTGCAATGGAACGAAAAATAAAAAAATTAACAGCATATCCACGGAGTGAATGATGATGAGTGGGCGAAACTCGGGAGGTTCATCGTAGATCGTGCCGAGTTCCGGATTAATTTAATTAACGCGCACGCTACGAATCCTTATGGTTCGACTACGCAGAAGTGAAATCTCCCACCGGCACTTCATTGCAAGTGAAGATCAAGTGCATATATATATATATATATATATATATATATATATATATTATATATATATATATATATATATATATATATATTTCTCAATCAAGAAACTCGCTAGAAGACGCTGCCTGCGCCAACGTTGTCTCTCGCGGGCATAGGTCGGCGCACTCACTCATGAGTGCACTCACTCGCACTCATTTCATAGACGTGAGTGCGAGTGCAAGTGAGTACCAGTGAGTGTGAGTGCGAGTGAGTGCGGGTCCTGGAAAAATTATGGTGAGTGAGTGTGAGTGAGTGTTCTCCCACACTGCCGCTCGCGGGTGAGGGCGCGTGCTCCTTTGCGAGCTGGTAGAGCGTTTCCATAGTCAACGCGCGCCTTTCGCTCTCTCTCCTTTTCTCTCTGTGTCTCTCTCTCTCTCACAAGACAGCAGATGGAAGAGTGGGAGAGCTCGCGTGCCGGGAGGCACGCGCCGAGGGTGAGCGCGAGCCTCCCGGCGTTGCATGGCGTTGCATGGTATTGTGAGTGGTGTAGGTTACACGATGCGCGTGACAACCGACCCACAGCTTAAGGAGCTTCGCCCCTAATAGGTGTAACGCTAAAAGATAAACGAGCGGAATGTATCAGGGAACAGACAGAAGTAGCTGATATTATTATATCAATTAAAAGAAAAAAGTGGACCTGGGCAGGACATGTCATGAGGAGGAAAGATAACAGATGGACAGTAAGGGCAACGGAAATGATACCAAAGGAGGGAAAACGCAACAGAGGCAGGCAAAAGGTTAGATAGAGCGATGAAATTAAAAAGTTTGCGGGCATGAAGCGGAACCAACTCGCTCAGGATAGGGTGGATTGGAAATCGTTGGGAGAGGCCTTCGTCCTGCTGTGGACCTAAAATAGGATGATTATGATGTGATGATTCTTATTACGCCCAAATTTCGCCTCTTGAATTTTGTGCGTCCGTCCGGTCGGTTCATCCAGAGTTCTTAGTTTGCACGGGCGTTTTAAGGGGTGCATAGGAGGGGGGGGGGGGGTGATCAATGTGTTCCCGCTCTCGCCCCAAACACACAATTGGCCAAAATACGCCAGCAGTCACAACTACCAGCGACGTTTTATTCGGTGTTGGGTACAGCTAGTTTGGCTTCGAACACCCTTCCTAGCAGTCATGGAAATGCGTCAAGCTCGCGTCCTCCACCTTGGTCCCCGCCTTTTGGCAGATGGGAAACCTATGCCTCTGGCGTAGTCAACACTACTTAGCATTAAGAACAAATGTAATATTTCTGCTAACCGTGACCGTCAGTCTAGTAGAACAACAAAAAAACCAGGCATATCACTTCAAACATGGAGTACCCGTCATTCCCTTTTTATTTTATTTTTTGTCTTTTGCCTAATATATAAATACTACTTTGATGGCGAAAAGCCATTGCCATTGCCACTTGGAAGCCATTAGGCACTTCCAGGCACCTTCATAATCACTTTAGCATCGACACTTATTTGGTTGAACTAAGCGCTTTTAATCTCTCGACTTCGCCAGAAGCAGTCGGCCATTTTTTTTTTTTTTGATGATTACTCAAAAATGTTCACACAGAATTATCCTTCTCAGTTCGTGCTAAGAAAAAGAAAACGGCTGTGAGAAAGTGCAAAGGCCGAAAGATACACTGGCAAAAAACATTGGTTAAGTTTCAGCAAAACGTGACTATCACACTATGCAGACGTGCAGCGGAGCGCCATCGTCCTCACAGGTTCTCGAAATAATTTCGGCTTACTTTCGGTCCGGCGATTAATGCGTGCGCGCTAAGATGAATAATCTAAAAGTGTCTGGTCTCGTCTCCAAAAACATTCAGCAGAGACATGCACCGTGCTACGCACGCATGCTTTCATTTCGCAGAACTTTGGTGTTTAATATTCATACATGCATACATATATGACGGAATTATAAATAAAAGCTGAATCAGTGAAAGCGTCTAAGAGCTAATACCACACCGTAACGACTGGTGCTGCACAAGGTAGAAATCACTAACGTGCATTAAAGGAGTTGTTGGATCGTGAACAAATTATCATGCTTATAGTTTCATATGAACTCGACTGTCTGGCTTTTTTTAATTAGCCGGTTATAAGCGGTCAATGATGCCAGCCGACCATTCCTATACCAAGGCTTAGATTGCGTACGGTTTGTACTTTTGGGAGTGGCCTCAGTCGGTTTATGGTTATTATGCAGCTCAAGGGCACTTCAAGCGCGCCGCCATGAAATCGGTGTCATTGGCCTGAGTGCCTGTGCAGCTCATTGCCTTTAGCGTTAGCCTCAAGTCACGTCGGGGCGCGCAGCGGTTGCAGCACAGTACCTTCTCTCTGTGAGCACTAGACCCCAGAGCGATTTCCAAAACTAGCAGAGCTTCCTAATATTAAAAATTCGTGCCACATAGACTCTGGGCCCAAAGGCAAGAAGGAAAAGCAAACGCGAAGCTGCCAAGTTCTGTCGGGACATTGAGTCACGTAATGAATCGAGAAGGGAATGCGACCACGCGCACGCTGCGCGAACTTCAAGTTCTCCACTTCTGAGAGTCGCGAAGAACGGCGACAACGGTGACAAGGCAAATACAAGAAAATTAGGCGCAGGTTGCTCAACTTTGACAGGACCACAGTCGAACATTAAAGCGACAAACCTTCTTGGTCCTTTTCGCACGCTTTCGAGACAGGTGTTTGAACTTTGCCTGCTACTACAAAGGCACTCCAAGTTAAGCGAGAAAAAAAAAAAGAGGAAGAAAGAACAACGTAGACAGAGGGGCTGAGAAACAGACGAGACAAGTGCTGCACCGTCAACTGAAGTTTCTTGGAACAACATATCACAAGTTTGCAAAACAGGGGTATTGTGGAAGAGTGCGCTGCGTAAACTGCGTGGAAGACACTAAAAAAAAAAAAAAAATCCGGCAGATCCCACGAATTGTGGGAATCGGTGTAATGTTGAGCAGCCGGCGAGGAGATTGCCTATGACGAATTGTTTGGCATTCAGCCATGTGTTACGGGTAAGTTCAAGGTCGTGGTGCAAAGCGCATGAATACTCACCCATGAGTATGCTTAACGTGGGCAAACCAGGAACGTCGACAGCACAGTAGTGACTGAATGGTAGCTCATGGTACGACGTAACGTTGACACTCACGTTAGCCCGAAGCGTAGGCGTCTGTTTGATGAAGATGCACTTGATGTGCTATCCTAAACGTCCTTCGTTGATGTATTCCTACGGGTTCGCGTGAAGTTGCACAAAAAGCATACCGAATGGTGACGGTACATATGTATTGCTACGATAGTGCTTATCACACGTTAGAACCGCATTTCACGTTACATAAGCACCATCAATACAACTGCCGGTGCAATATGTTTCTTTATTACGGTGTGGGAGGAGCCGCTGTAGCCTGGTGGTAGCATGCCTGCTTAGCACCTCGGAGGCCGTGTTCGAGGGCCCCAACGCTTTGTAAGCTGCATGTGTGTCCGTGCGCTTGTTAGGTCTACATTTCAGTTGCAAGCGCGGACAAACGGTGTTCGTTTCTTGTATTAAGTGCGGGCCTCTTTAAGCCAGAGGTCCTGTGGCAACCGCGGACATAGAAATGTGGGCCGATTCTGGAGGCAGTGAACCGTGTGAGCTGCAGAAAATGCACGCCGCTCGAAGTTGTGAGTTGGATCTCCGCAGCAGCGGCGTTTCATATTTCTATTTCCCGTAGCCGCGGCTTTTCGTATGTAAATTTAGTTGGTACTTTATTGACAATGACATACAATTCAAACACCCCTGGCGCAAACCTGCATCCGCAGGTCGAGCGCAGCGGGTAAGAGCGACACGTGATTGCAGTATCGTTAATCGTGACGTCCGTGATATGTTGGTGATGTAAAGATCAGTCACCCATGTTCGTCATACATTTTTGCCTACCTCCCAAATATTTAGGCAGACCATGGAAACCAGGCGATCAGGAGAGCAGACAGATGTAAGCGGCTTAATAGATAGATAGATAGATAGATAGATAGATAGATAGATAGATAGATAGATAGATAGATAGATAGATAGATAGATAGATAGATAGATAGATAGATAGATAGATAGATAGATAGATAGATAGATAGATACGGTCAAAGTGACTTATATTCGCCAAGAAATGCTTCGCATTTAAAAGTATACCATCGCAAAAGCACACGATTCACCCTGTATAATGAACTCGATTTCACTGCGCCCAAGCATAACTGAAGCTTTGCTTATACGCTTGAGCCAACGTTTCGACAAGTGGACTTGTCTTCGTCAGGACGGCAACCATTTGATGTCCTGGCGAAAACAAGTCCACTTCCCTGTTCTGCATCGTTTTTGGCGAACTTCAGTCACTTTTACCGTATCTGTCTACCCGCCTACATCTCGGTGCTTTCCTGATCGCCTCGTTCACCTGGCATACCGAAATATTTGGGAGGTAGGATATAAATGTGTGACAAACATCGATTACTGGTGTTTACATCACTAACACGATATACTCGTCATGTACATCACGAAGAACGATACTGCAATAACGCGTGGTTTTCTGCACCTCACACGGTGCACTGCCTCCGTGCAGGACTGGCCCACACACCGGACGGCCGGTGTATAGAGCTCCGCTCTGAAAACAAGGAGGGAGCACTCCTCGTACTTTGCGATTGAAATGTAGACGTAACAAGCACACAGATGCACATAGAATTTATTAAGCGCTTCGAACACGGCCGCTCGAGGTGCCAAGCAAGCACGCTACCACTAGCGCATACGGCGGCTCCTCCCGCACGGTATTAGTTGTAATGATGGTGCTTGTGCGACGTGAATTGCGCTTCTAATGTGTGACAAGCACTATCATGCCAACAGATACGTTCTGCTACCATTCGGTGTGCTTTTGTGCAACTTTGCTTGATCCCATAGGAATACTACAACGAACGACGGTTATGGTAGCCCATGAACGCGTCAACCAAGAAGATTGCAGAGGGCATCTTCCTTCCCACAAAACAGACGCATGTTCTTTGGGCTAACGTGAGTACCAACGTTATAGTAGAACGATGGCCTAAAGAGTAGCCCGGTCGTTTCACTCGTGTGAAACCGGCTACAGTTTTTAGAGTGTACGTCATACTATGAGCTACGATTCGGTCGCCGCGGTGCTGTCGACGTTCCTGGTTAGCCCGCTTTAAGCATAGTTATTAGCGATCATAATCAAGATTGTGATGATGATTGTGGTGCAGTTAAGGAAAGAGCGCTGTTTACTGCAACCCATGTCGGGAACACGGCTGAGCGTCCGTGGGGTAGCGGAAAGGGAGTGAAAGAGATAGAACGAAAAGGGACACCGTAGTGGAGTGCTCCTGAAATTTTGCCACTTGGGTTTATTTAACGTGCACTAACGACGCACACTACTCGGGCCTCTGGCATTTTAGCCGCCATCGAAAATACGAATGCCGCGGCCTGGATCGAACCCGGGTTTTTAAAGACGATAGTCCTTTTTTAGGCTGCTTAAACGCGAAAAACATTGTCTGTCTGTCTGTCTGTCTGTCTGTCTGTCTGTCTGTCTGTCTGTCTGTCTGTCTGTCTGTCTGTCTGTCTGTCACTCGATCCAACCACCCGGCCGAAACCAACCAGGTAATCAAATCCAACGGCGCTATTATAGCACTGGTGAACGTAGTCATACAAGTTGATTTTATAAAGCGCATAGCACACCTCGGGCCTACCTGAAGTAAAATATACACACATAACCATGATTGGCAAGGTTGTTTTAAGAATACACATTGGACTGCTTTTACGTTAAAGTGAAAGCGTTAGAAATGGTGTCGAACAGATGCTACGCGTTAAAAGCAACCCGAAAAAAGCCGCGTCTCTGCAGGTGGCTAGTGCAACTCCGGCGATTTTCCAGTGTCCACGGATCTGAATGAAATTTTCAATATATGTTCTCCTCGGTACTGTCATAATATATCCCAAGCCAGGCCAGGGTAGTCAGCCGGTCTCAGCACTGGCTAACCTCCCTGTCTTTCCTCCTCCTCCTCCTCCTCCTCCTCCTCCTCCTCCTCCAAGCCAGGCAGTTGCAAGTCATTTAGCTTTCCTGAAAATGAATATCGACATTTTTTAGCGGATTCCCACGCGGGCCACCCAGTGTTTTTGCGTCATTACCTTCAACGCTGCCTATACCCGAGCAGGCGGGCGGTCAAGAGCAAAACAGCGATACCTAAGCGCTCGAATCTCGCTGTCAAATTGAGAAAAGCTGGCGTAACTCAACATATCGTCGGATGACATCACTGCTTTCGTTTTTCGGGCACCACCAGTTTCATAATTCTAATGGCGGAGAGGCTGTGACGTCATCGCATGCGCTGCACGAAGCATATACCCGTTTGGGTTTCGGCACATCGTTCATTTGGTTATTTAAAATTATTGGCGAGTTTCTGAGCAAATTGTGCCACCCTGCCTGCTTCAGGACAGTCAGTGCCATTGAAAAACAGCAGTATCAGAATGTGGTGGAAAATCCGCCGGAGTTGCCAGCAGTAATAAAATGCCCCAACAGATGGCGCGAGAGCAGGGCGAATGCGAGAAAACTGAATTGAATTCAGCAAAACTTCCATTGCATCTATCAGGGGAGGAGTGAGAGTGTGAGGGGTGGAAGGGGGAGAAGGGAGGGGTTATGTATCAGGGCGGCAGAAGACTATCGTCTTTCGACGTCGTTTGCAGTGAAGAAAGCAGATACGCGGGCATTTTTTTTTCTTTTTTAGTTGCAGCCGAGCACCATAACCATTACACCACCGCGGCGGACCTAAGAGTGGATACCCATGCGCATTTCACAAAGACCTTGATCCTCCTCATCACACTTGTGAAATACTATGAGGAATTGTTTGGCATGAATGCCAAACAATTCCTCATAGGCAATATCCTTGCTGGCTGCGTGGCGTGACACCAATTCCCACAATGCGTGGGATCTGCGGGATTTTTTATTTCGCTCCCTCGGCCTCTTATTAACACATCTCCTAGTTTGTAAAGTGCTGACCACGCCGTAATATAAAGTAGCCTATGTGAAATACCACTTGCCCCGCCACGGTGGTCTAGTGGCTATGGCACTCGGCCGCTGACCCGAAATACGCGGGTTCGATCGCATTTTCGATGGAGGCGAAAATGCCAAAGGCCCGTGTACTGTGCGTTATCAGTGCACGTTAAAGAATCCTAGGGGGCCAAATTTTCCAGATCTCTACACTACGTCCTGTCTCATAATCATATCATGGTTTTGGCCCGTAAAACGCCAGCAATGTTAGCAACATTCTCTGGCCGTTCGTTAGGAATAGTTTCAGTCACGCCGCATAACCTTTTAACTATCCCTCCGAGAGCGCTATGCTCAATAAGCAGCAGGAAACTCGACCTCTCTGTCTGATCAAAATGAAGAGCGGCACTTTAGCTCTTTACGCAGGCATGGTTTTGACAGGCAGCACTTCAGCCCAGATACAAGGACGTCCTTTACCATCCCTGAGTGAACAGAGCGAAAATTCGGTATTGGCTTTGTGGCTCTTTCTGCATAATACCGATAGTGTTGTGCGCAAGTGTTATAGCCTATTCGCTTACATTAAAAATCAGAGTCGACAAGGACTTTCTGTTCGACTTTTTTTTTCCCCCTTCATTTCTTCCTTTTAGGCGAAAGCGGTGTTCCGTAAAATATTTTCTTACCAGAGGACTCTATGGGTATAGTTTCTTCGAAGAAATCGTGAATAATGACTCAACAAGAAGCTATTTTATAAAATAGGACTTTTTAAGAAGTAACGTGAACAAGAGGCGAGCATTAGTTTCGGGAAGGCAAGGAACTCGCAGACGGGGGCAAGTAAGCATCAGGCAGCAAACAGCAACCACTGCGACGTAGCTAACCTTGATCGTTTGCATTTAAGGCCTTCCGTTTCTTTGATAATAGCGGTGATGGTGGCGAATAACAAGAACCACAATGTAAAATGGAGAAAAAAAAAAGCTAAGCGAGAGTGGAAAGGACTTTTTTTTTTTTTTACTCGTAGCTTGCACTCATCGTTGCCGTTCACACACGGCACAAAACTACCATCGCAACGTGAATGTGCCTTATTTAACTTGCGCAGGATGTACTAGCGAGCTCACAGCTTTGTAGGGCGCCCGCACTTTCCACTCGTGAGCGCTCCAGTGTCGCCGATGCGTGAACTAAGCTTCGCAAAAAAAAAAAAAAGGCACTGTTCTTCCTTCCTGCACCAAAGCCGGGGTTCAGTAATAAGTATCGACCACAGGCGGACAGCGCGTCTAACAGAGGGATCGAGCGAAAACTAGATTAATCATGATTCTGTAAAATAAAATAAATCGATACGTTAGCGCGAGGCAGGCTGCACAAAAAAAAAATCTCGTTAGAAAATTAAAGGTCGCTGAAGCGTGTAAATTATTCCAAATTGCTTTCATCAGCGTCGACAGGTTTCTGAAGTGTGGACCTGAACAGAGCGTAAGAACGCTTCACTTGCTCTTCGTCCATGCGGGACACCACCTGCTTTCTGAAGAACCCAGCTAGGAGTGGTACTGCTGGTTTTAAAGCTGCTTATTTTCTTTTATTTTCCATTCAACTTCTTTTTCACGGAGCCTCAGTATGTTAGTCGAGGGACTTTCCGGTCACGACCAGACAGTCTCTTTTGTTTTGTTTTTTTAACGTTTTGATAAAGCGAGGCTTAGGTCTTCGTGATCTTGCTCGCAGCATACTTGCATTGGAGAATTGCATGTATTTATATATTATTTTGTTTGCACTCACCTCTTACAACTGAGCCTTCACTGGAATCTTGTTAGTATTAAAACATTCGAGTTTGCGTCAGCATTCACTCCCTCTCCAGCTCCATCACCTTCGATTTGCGATAAAAGATTTATCTTGTGCAATAATTAGGCCTTTTCTCTTTAACTTGATAGAAACATCATGGCTCATAACAATGCTTGAAAAGGGCCACAAAATGAAAAAAAAAAAATAGAAACGGTGAGTAATTTGACGGCACTCGCTTCTTTCATCTTCCGTTTCGCGGCACTCTTCAAGTATCGTCATGAACCCTCACCAACTTTCTCTCATGGCACAAGAATCGATACCTGGGTGAGTTGCTTCATGTTACTTGCAAAAAAAAAAAAACATAGAAAAGTACGAGACACAGTGAAGAAGACACACAGCCACAACGCTGGATTGTAGCTGTGTGCCTTAGTCACTTTGTCTCGTCCGTTTCGGTGCTTTTACGTTTCCCACCTGTCTGTCATATCTAGAAGGAAGCACACATGCAGCACACGCTGCACTGTTGTCACTGCTTCCTTCACAGAAGTTTCAAGATGGAGTAATACCAACTAGCCCGACATATGTATATATCGGGTAACGTATATCGGGTTCTATATCGGGTTTTTACCTGCTTCATGTTAGTGATCGTCGTACGTGATAGTTATTGTGAACTTGACACCCTTGCCGGTTACGTCACAATTAAAGATAAAAGCACAGCTGTTGAACTGGCTTGATTTTTTTTTAGCTCAGTTCCTTTGCTTTGTTTGAAGGAGCGGCCCTGTGTAATTTGGTGCCAATCGAAACATTCTCTGACTGGTTGTTATTCTTCGCATCAATTAGCAGCCGTTTCGCTCGCGGACGATGCCGCCTACAACGTGTCTTTTCTGCAACAGCTCCTTAACACAATCGCGTTAAAGTCGGCTTCCTCCGAAAGGTCGGGCATTTAATTCACAGCGATAGACGTGCGTTTGAACCTACACAAAGTAGAGTTTGTGGTGTCATCAACCGTGCGCTGTTTCGTCGTTGCTGAATATCATCGAGTCCCTGTCGACTCCTCATGACACCATGGTTACACATGAACACCAGTTTAATTCCCTTAACGATTTTCTTGCCTCCATTATCTGTTGACTTTTTTAGGTTGTGTACAACAAAGGAACAGACTCCTCGACCCATCCCCCTCCTTTCGTTATTTTTATTACAAGTTATTTAACGCTACCGAGACCCTTAACCTCAGGGTTATTACTAACCATTTCATGCCCGAACGACCTCATTTTCCTGTATACTTTCTATTTCAGCTGGCAATATCTTGCGCTCGATTGAACAGACAGCCAGTGGCAACACCAGGATAAGAAAGCTGTAGTTTCTGGACCTTTGCTTCGAAAGAACATTCATCGCTTTCGCGACCAAGAACTTTCTTTAACCATGTTATCGTGTAACAAACTCATAGGAATGACAATACTGTACGTAGGTTACAAAGCGTCTTATTTTATTTAGATGTGAAAAGAGAGGAATGTAGGCTTCGTTAGACCCAGATATCTCAAGGCCTCGAAATTGATACTCAACTAAAGAGCACACATGAAAATTTCTTTTAAAAGTCAGGCCCGGCTCTGCTACAGTAAAGACCAATGACCAGAGTGGAGGTCTGGGTGCTTAGCAAAGCGGCTTCTTCCTGGGAGGTCCTGACGATAGTCTCTCACTCTCTCTCTTTCTTTCTTCCTCAGTTTCTCTTTCTGCCGCCCTTAGCAAGTTATCTCTCTTATTCTTTCTGTCTATGTAACGTTCTCTCTTTCTCTGTCTGTTTCTTTTTCTGCCGCCCTTAGCAACTTATGTCTCTTTTTTCTTTCTTTCTTTCTTTCTACCATAGCAAGCTAACAATCGTCGGTACAACGCAAGCATGTGGTTCCCATAAATGCATGTTCCGCAAGCGTGTGTGTATAGCGATCTGGATCTGTCCTGGGGTACGTCACGAAAGGGCAGTGACGTCAGCCACGTGACCCTAGCGCGCACGTGCGAACGGACTGGTTGGAAAAACATTGCAGCGTTCGGCGTGGTTGCATGCTGCCGTACGGGTGAACCGAGTTTGTACTCGTTTGTTTTGTGCGCGTGCACCTGGCCGCTTTGATGTGGTGGTTAGCTTTTGCGATGGAGGATATGCCAAACGCGCGATAAAAGGCAGCGGCATCGGGTCCTTGTTTTTTTTCCTCCGCGATTTCCGAAGTCCAAACGACACAGTGACGGAAAGCGTGGGTGCGATCTGTGCGCTGTGTAAAACAGCAGCCGTCGGACAGCAACAGGATTTTTGGATTACATTTCATCGCTGGTAAGTGCTAGCCTGTTACCTAGAGCTTTTAGGCGTTTTGTTATTTGTGCTTCCGCAGCATTTGTAAACATGTATCAACTAGGATGTCCCGCCTTGATTTTCTGAGCACCCGGAGCGGGTATAGCTAGCGTGTCTGCTTTCAAGAAAACTAGCCCTGAAACAAAAAGGAAGAAGTATGAGCGTTTTGAAGACGCTTTGAAACGGAAGCCTTCCTCCAGTAAGCGGTGGTACCGAACGTTGTGCAGATTTTCTCATTTCGCGCTCACTTTGCTGCAACTTGCGTCGGGCTCGCACTCCGAAGGAAAATTTTGTTTGTGTTTTCGGACGCGATAGACAGTACCAGTCTCGCCTGTTGCCCCGCCACGGTGGTCTAGTGGTTATGGCACTCGGCTGCAGATCCAAAGGTCGTGGGATCGAATCCCGGTCGCGGTGGCTGCATTTCGATGGAGGCGAAATGTTGAGGCCCGTGTGCTGTGCGATGTCAGTGCACGTTAAAGAACCCCAGCTGGTCGAAATTTCGGGAGACCTCCACTACGGCGTCTCTCATTATCAGAGCTGGTTTTGGGACGTTAAACTCCACAAATCAATCAATCAATCAGTCTCGCCTGTTTTAGACCGTATAAAAGTTTAGTTCCTGAGCAGAAAGAACAGAAGGAAATACAAATAAAGGCTACAACTCAACCGGCCATGCAGGTACAGTGCTTAGTGCGGACGCTGCCTGCAGCTCGGCGGTGGTTCTCTGTGACGGCATCACGTTTGCTTTGGAAAACATGCATTCCATGTCTGGTTGGAAAAAGATTGCAGTCACAATGCAGTGTTCGGCATAGTTCCACGCTGCCGTACGGATGGACCGAATGCGTACTGGTTATTGTGCGCGTTACGTGGCCGCTTTGACATGGTGGTTAGCTTTCGCGCTGTAGGATGTGCCAAACGGGCGAGAAAATTGAGGCAGCGGCATCGCTTTTTTTTTTTCCCCTCTTCGATTTCCAAATGACAGTAGCCGACGGAAAGCGTTGGTGCCCCAGTTCGAGACAAGCACTAGATGGACGTGGCCTTTCACTAAGCCGTACGCTTTGAGCGATCAGTAACGCTTCATGGCCTCTGCGTTGTACGGGCCAGGCATGCTCGCGAGGTACACACAGAACCGAACATTTGGTCGAGGTTTTAGGGTCATTCTTCCATTCCAAGATGGTGTAGGGGTATGGATACTGCATTTCGCAAACTTGCAGATTTTCGAAAAACCGCTGGTGCGCGATCTCGGGAAGGGACAGCACCATCACGGGCAAAGCCCGAGCACGGCCGCTCTATAAAAACGACCGGCGGTGGCCCGAGCAAACTGCCGGAGCCGCCGGAGCTTTTTGCCAACCACTGCGAAACTGGTCCGCCGCGATGTCGATGGCGATGCTCTGCGTGACGTCATATTGTTGACAAACAGGGACAGGTCCATTGGTTGTGACCACTGATCTCCACTCGGCAACACCCTAGCGGAGATCAGTGGTTGTGACGCTTGCCTTCGGACCGTGGTTATCCAGGTTCGAATCTCGCCTAGCCAAGAAAATTTATTTTGTTCTTGCTTTCTCTCTGCCTCTCTTTCTTTATCTCTCTGCACGTCTCCTCATTTCACGCTCTGTACGACGAATTTTGAGCGGTTGCAGGCCTCGGCTCGAGCTCAAGCTTAAAGAGCCCCGCTGTCAAAATATGCAAAAGCGCTATGCATACGCCTTTACCAGAGTGCGAGAATGAACACGAGACCGGAGTCAATCATCCATAAAAACCCGGACAGAACCCCGGATAGTATTTTTCTTGCGCTTGGGGACAAGATGATCCTGAGATAGACCCGTTAACACACGCAGTAAAATGAAGGTAAACAGCAATGACAGTTATGAACAGTTCATTAGGCTTGTGCCCGCTAAAGGAATGCGAGGAGAAAGCGCTGCAGGTCTCTCTTTTGCAGGACATGGCCACAGTGCAGACACCTTGCTCAGTGCGAGACGTCATCCATCGAGTGTGTGCAACCGATCGTGCAGCCAGTCCAATTCGCTGTTATTCATGTTTCACATGAATAACAGCGTATGATGCGTCCTGTTTATGACAGTGCTAGTGCAACGTGGTGACGTTCTTCCGTTGATGTGACGTAAGAGGCGAGGCGTGTATGCCACGACTAAGCGTGGACAAAATGGACGAGCTGTGTCAAACGAGCGATGAATATGCAGGATCGGCAAAAAAAAAAAAAACGTAGAAAGCTCCTGCAGGAGGGAAGAGTTCACCTTAGACCGCAAGTCCTTGAATAATAATAATTTGTCTTTATTTTTCATTCATATTATCGCAAGGTCCACGATTCGCATATGTACATTGTAGCAAACACTAGACTAATAATAAGATTAATAAGCATGCTTTCACGAGCACAGGACCAAATGAACATATCTCGCTCGATGAGCGCGAACTGTTGCCGTCGTAATGCTTGCGTGATGAACGACTCAGAACAAACGCATGCTGCTGCGTATACTACGTCAGTGCTGGGTGCGATAGCGTCTTATCGCGCATGGACTTTATGCGCATCACGGCGAACGGGGGTGTTCATATACATGTCATCGCAATAACAGAAAAGTGTTAGCCGTCAAACTATTTCCCGGTTGCACTCTTTGCGGCAAACTTCACGTTAACTGCGAACATTACTCGAGCGGCATCCCAAAAGAGAACAAAAGTAGGGCAGGTTGAAACTACAACATCGCTTGGTGCGACCCGAGTGTCTTCGCGTAACCGAAGGGCAATAATTATTTTTGGAAAGCGGCCGATAGAGAGGACCCGCCCCAGAGCGTATGGCCCGGCACCTTCAACAAAGGGCCGTTCAATAGGTCGTTAACGGCACCAATTAGGCCCGTTCGTCGACCCTACACACAAATGCGTGCATGGTCAGAACGAAAGATGGTCCCTCTGGAATTGCTCTAGCTTCGACGACTTGCATATATTTAGTTCGAGTTCGCCTTTTGTCTTTCCGTGGCCCATCGGTACGCGCTTCTCTTTTTCTTCGTTGACCTGCGTTATGCAACAACCTCATATTCGAAAAAAGAAAAAAAGGTCGAGTCGATCCATGCTGTGTTTTGCGTTTAGCTCGATAAAGCTGCATGCCGCAAGGGTCATTTGGGTTCTTTCGCGTGTTCTTGTTTGCTCTGCGAGCAGGCAGGCCGCAATGAACACACCTGAGTCCGCAACACGGGATCACAAAAAGTTCCGAAAGCACTCGAGTAAACTAATTACGGCTTGCAGTACTGTATGATTACTTTCAAGATTAAAGAACGCGCGAGTGTTTTTCCAATCGACGTACTTTGCTGTTCGGCTCACATAATTTGTCTTATCCAGGAACTGGGTGGAACAACCGTTTTGCTTTCTGCATCTCCTGTGAGTACGTTGGCAGTCCTTACTTTTTTTTTTATCTGAACATTTTCCGTGTGACAAAAATAAGAAGACAAGATAAGAAAGATTGTGCGGTTCTGCCTCGTAAATGAACTGAAGCAATATCTCCGATAATTTATTTTCTGTGAACAACATTTGCAGTAAGGTAAATTCAGCCGCAACCTGGCCTTTGGGAGCATCTTCAGCCTAATTACGGGTGTTCCACGCCAAGACAAAAAGATGTATTGAGCACACACCGTTTCCATGGGAAGCATGCGTTTTTCACGCTTTGCAGTTAGTGTAACTGTTATCACAAAGAGAACAACAGCTGCCACGACGTTTCTTTCATCAGTACAACGCAAAATGGTTCAAAGGAAAGTTTGAACTTTCCTTTGCCAGACGCCAGACTGCATTGGCAGGTACGACAACGAAGTTCTTGGGCACATCGTTTAGTTCGGCTCCTTCTTATTATCTTATTATACTGGTAACATGAAACCGTGCTGCTTTTTTTTTTCTTATCTCGCAGGATTGTGGAACAGAGCACCACCAGAAGCGCGATCGCCCAAACCTCAGTCATGCGTACTACGGCCAACTTGCAACCCAATCCCGCAAGTCACCTCACACGACACACAGGGAAATGGTATGTACAACGTTCTCGTGCAAATTATTGACTTAAAACATTACGTGTCGTTCTTCCAAATGTACTGAACCCGTTATTAACAATTGAAAGTTTGTACGTTGTGTCGCAAACTCAGATATTGAATAGGATGCGCTAAATTGGGCTTTTTACGCAGACCATAGATAATTTTTAAGATAGTCTAAAGTGTTGTTCATTTGTATTCTTTCTTGTTTTGTACTGAATTTCCTCTCTGTATTTCAGAGCTTTATTTAGTAAGTGCTTTATGTGATAACTTCATGTGTGTTTTCGTGTGTATTGTCATTTTACGCTGCCTCTGATTTCGTTTTTTAATTCATTTTTGGGTGCCGGTGGCAATAAGTCTGTGTAATACCGTTTATTCTTTTTTTCATTACACAAGAAACTTTTGTTAATGCCTTTGTGTGCCTGCGATGTGGTTAAATAAATGCAAACTCAAACCCCTTGGCCAACTTGTGGGTTGTAATGCATCATTCATATATATAGAACAATGCACACATTAAAAAAGTTTCCTTGACGTTTCGCACCGGCCTTCCTCAGAGTAACGATAGCAATAATATATATATATATATATATATATATATATATATATATATATATATATATATATATATATATATATATATATATATAGAGAGAGAGAGAGAGAGAGAGAGAGAGAGAGAGAGAGAGAGCCCCGCCACGGTGGTCTAGTGGCTAAGGTACTCGGCTGCTGATCCGAGGGTCGCGGGATCGAATCCCGGCCGCGGCGGCTGCATTTCGATGGAGGCGAAATGTTGAGGCCCGTGTGCTGTGCGATGTCAGTGCACGTTAAAGAACCCCAGGTGGTCGAAATTTCCGGAGCCCTCCACTACGGCGTCTCTCATAATCAGAACTGGTTTTGGGACGTAAAACCCCACAAAACAACAGAGAGAGAGAGAGAGAGAGCATCTGTAAATTTGACCCTGCCGCGGTGATCTAGGGGCTATGGGCCTCGGCTTCTGATCCGAGGGTCGCGGTATCGAATCCCGGCCGCGGCGACTACATTTCGATGGAGGCGAAGCCGAAACGTTGAGGCTCCTGTCCTGTGCGATGTCAGTGCACGTTAAAGAACCCCAGGTGGTCGAAATTTCTGGAGCCCTCCATTACGGCGCCTCTCATAATCATATCGTGTTTTTAGGACGCAAAACCCGAGAAATCAATCAACTTTCTCAACTTTCCCTGTCGTCATAAGCGACCAATAATATCAGTATAATCTTTTCTTTACGTATTGATCTGAGGTTCTTGGATCGAACAGTCACCTCCACCACTTATGACGTCTCCGCTGGGACGACGTTTATTAGACCGGGACCTCGTCACGGCACTGGCGCAGCACATACGCGATGATGATAATCGCAGATCCAAGCGACGAAGAGAATCGGCGGAAGTGTAACGATGATGGTAACATATACAGACGAGGAAGATGTGCGTAAGAAACTGCTGCAGCATTCCTTAAGATTCATGGTAAAAGACATGAAAGAATTATGCTTCTTTACAGTGATTACTATTATCTTAAACGTATCCATTGTAGTAGATTGAAGGACGTAAAATCGGTGATGGGCAAGCAAACGAGGAAGTTCACTGTGAAACTACCACAGGATTTGCGCCCCGCCACGGTGGTCTAGTGGTTATGGCACTCGGCTGCTGATCCGAAGGTCACGGGATCGAATCCCGGCCGCGGTGGCTGCATTTCGATGGAGGCGAGATGTTGAGGCCCGTGTGCTGTGCGATGTCAACCCCAGGTGGTCGAAATTTCCGGAGACCTCCGCAACGGCGTCTCTCATAATCAGAGCTGACTTTGGGACGTTAAACCCCACAAATCAATCAAATCACAGGACTTGCGGTCTGTATATTTGAATAACTGAGGGTTCAACTTACCTTATCCCATCTTGTGTCCTTGCACTGGGCCGCGTATCATTTCATGCAAGGCTCGCATGGCTCGCATGGTAGATGTACAATGGCGCTTTCACGATGCTAAATCATCGGTGACCAAAATTAAACGCTCATTGTGTTGAGGCCGAGATTAACTACGCATCAGGTGTTGTTACGTATCTTGCACTGCCGCACACTAACGCTCTGCAGCTCAACAGCGGAAGCGTCACCGTTTCCTGTTGTTCGTCTTACCTCTTCCTTTGGAATTTTCGTAGAAACTCGGTGTTTGTGGTGTTTTACAGCTCAGCACAAAGCCTTGCGTTCACTGGGCGGACGCCGTGGTTTTCCAATCTCTCGGACTGTGCGTTGATGTGCTCCATTCAACGCTTTTTCTCGGAGCTTCTGACCTCACCACGTCAGGTCCTTGCAATGATTCACTTAACTTCTCCGGATTCACGCTGCTCCACGTGACAGAGTGGCGCTTGTATGCGCCATTAGAATATTAGTTCTGCAAAGAAGCTGTCCACGAATAGTTTACGGCTAGAAGAGCACACGTCTACAGAAAATGTGGGCCCATCCTGCAGGCAGTGCAGTCAGACGGTGTTTGCACGAATGATTCGTCTGTGCCGTTCGCCACGTGCGTTTCCAGGTAAAGGTTACGGCCGCACAGGTCGCGTGTCCAGCTGGTACGGCCGTGGAAGGAATACATTTATGAGTGGGTTGTGTGTACAGTCGTATCTGCGTGTGCCGATCCTGGGAGCTGTGCGGCGCGTGCAGGTGCAAGTAATACCCAAAATAAATGTGAATATAGCGAACCAAGTCAAAGTTAATGCGAATCAACAAAAGCACATTAATTGTGGGACTAACTGAGTTGAATTGATTTTAATCAATCGTGAATTATGCGAATCAAATGTAAATAAAGAGATTGAAAAGTTCCCTGAGTGAACCAAAGGCTTAGTAACGCATTTCGTTGTGTTGCGGTCCATGATTTCATATAGTGCATTGCTCAGTCGTTCAAGGCTACGTCACATTGGCCAATCGGTTCAGGTAATACCACAGCTTCGCTGGTCATCCACCTTAACAAAGTGTGATGGCTCTCAATTTCTTTTTTCTTTCCTTGGTCCTTTCGGGGAGACGTTATATGCTGCTGTATAGGACTCCGCAAATTGGTTTGACCGAGGCAAGCGCGGTTTCTCTTTTTTTTCATTCTCCTTGAGCCCTCCGCTTATCAGTCACTCTTGTTTCACTGCTCTTACTCAAGATGCACATAACAATGGGGGACTTATGCAACGAATGTAGTGGAATGTCACGAGATGCTCAAACTAGTCGCCTGATGTCAGGAGGGATGAGGAGGTCTATAGAAAAGTTTGCTGTAATGATTGGCCGACCGACACGTGGTGTCCTCCATTGTAATATCTCTCATGCCGAAAAGGGAACCTGGAGAAATCGCGAATCACGCTGTTCGCGGTCCGACTAGTGTCATAACGGACAGATCTTGAAGCACATTAGTGCGCGCACGCGCAATGAGATAGGCAAATGGTGACATAACATCGCGTCGCTTAAATCAAGCCCGGTTGGCAATCTTGTTACGCCTAGGGTCCAGCAAGCTTTCTCAACCAGATTTTTCAGCGGCAGTGATAAGGCCAGACAATGGACAAAAAAAATGCGCCGACAGAAAGCACAGTTGATTGCGTGCACACTGACCTCCACGAGGAAAATAGCTGACGCGGCCGCGATTGTTTTCTTTACTTGCCTTGCTCCTAAAAAGCTCCCATCCAACCTGACGATTCAAAAGCTTCACACACATCGCCAGCGTGAGCGAATGGGAAGCCATAGCGCTCGATTTTTTTTTTTTCGAACTTTCAGTGCAACCTCAGCGGTGCGTTGCCCAAATAACGTTCACTAAAGAGGCCATTTTTGTGCTATTACCCCGACGACGGCCACCATTACGAGTAAGCCAAGTGCAGCCTTAACGTTTCTTCAACTTCTGTCAACATGAC
>JABSTT010003479.1:0-28680 GCA_013339685.2 Hyalomma asiaticum | reverse complement strand
GGCCAAAGTGTGGCTGGCACATTTTACCATTTGCAGGCTTTGATTTTCACCGTCGGAGTCGGCAATAAAGAAAAAAAAATCCTCGTTAGTATAGAGGATTCCACTTCCGGCCACCGTATTGAGCGGAGGCGGAATGTCGTGCTCCTCGAAAGGGGCGGATTTAGCGGCCCAGCTGGGTCGCGGTACCAGGTTCATGGATACGCCGACGCAGGAATACCAGCTTATTTTGCCACAACTGCCTACAGGTACGACCGTAACAACAACCGTTTTTTTACACGCTGACGTGAAGGCGCGACCTTATCGAGTTGAGCATTTCCGCGATGCTTTAAGCCGCCTGCAGCTTATGCCGGAAGTGATGGCCCTAGGTGCCTATCAAATGAATCACGTATGGGCGATTACGTTCAAGGATGAAAACGGAAAAAAGAAGATGCTGTCCACCAAAGCCTTAAGCGTTAAAGATCACAAGTGTGTCGTGATAGACCCTTGTAATCAAGATGTCAGGATGAAGCTATACTGGCTCTTGCACACAACCCCGGATGAAGTTGTGAGAACCGCCCTCTTGCCCTTCGGTACTGTGACCGAAATTTCCCGGGAAATATGGCGTGTGCAAGGCTGTGCGGACAAAGGGTCTCACACGCGTCTGGTGTCCTTGCGCTTGAAGGCGGGATACACCGTGGAAGACTTGCCGCATCAACTTCGGGTTGGAGAAGACCACGCACTCGTGCACGTCCCAGGCAGACCACCGCTCTGCCTCCGGTGCCGCGGCACCGGGCACATACGGCGCGAGTGCCGAGTACCACGCTGCGGGCTCTGCCGTCGCTTCGGTCACGACGAGACCCAGTGCGTACGCAGTTACGCTAACGTGACGGGCCCCGGAGGAAATGAAGCCATGGAAGAACACTACATGGACCAGGCTGATGCGGAGGCGACCGCCAAGGAAGGCGGGTATTCGGCGAAAACTGGTGGAAAGCAACAGACGGAAGCTTCCGGTGACAGCCAAGAAAAAGGCGACGGCGCAGCTGTACTCGCTGCCAGCATAAAGGCACCTGATGCAAGGGAGGAAGATGCCAAGAGGGAAAACATTGTCCAGGCTACCACAGAGGCCTGTGCGGGCGGACCAGCTAAGGAGGGTCTTGACATGGAATGCGAAGAAAGTGCTACTCCAGCGGTCGGAAAGAGACAGCTTGAAGTATCCGAAGAAAACGGCAAGCCGGAAGCTTCTGCTGGCGAACCACTCCCAAAGGCGCAGTTCACCAGACGTCCGACCCTCAAGATACAACCCAAGGTGCCGCCTGATAGGAGGGCGACACCACCAGCAGCGAAGACAATGCCAGCAGATCCGCCTTAGCGGTTACGTGGACTCTTGAGACTTCCCGACTGGCCTGGGGGCAGACGTGCAGAGTTTAAAGATGTGCGCTGCAAGAGGAGACGCCTTTGCCTGGCCAGAGATGGCTAGGCCACTTCAAGAAGAGCGGCTAGATGTGAGTCTGTCACCCGGCAATATGTACGAGTCGCGATGTGGGGGGCTTGTCTCATCACTCTCTGGTTCTTCGAATTCGGCAATTGCACTAAAGATAGCCACGTTGAATATACGAGGCTTAACAGCGAAAAAAAGGCAAGCGCAGGTAAAGAGAATACTCATCGAAGATGAAATAGACATATTAGCCCTGCAAGAATCGAAGATTGAGAGTGAGGAGCAAGCGGACCGCATGGTAAATATGTTTAATGCTAATTATGACGTATGTGTGTGCCATGCCGTTGGGAGGTCTGGAGGGTGCATTCTATTTTTAAAACGTTCTAGCAGTATAATTGTAGAGAGGGTCGTGACTTCTGACGACGGACGATTAGTACTTTGTGATATGTCTGTATTTGGGGAAAAATGGCGAATTGTTTGTGTGTACGCGCCAAACGTTGCGTCCCATAGAAAGTGTTTTTTTGATTATGTAGCCACCTTCTTAAAATGCGACAGAGTCGTTATTTTGCTTGGCGATTTCAATTGTGTCTGTATGCCTGAGGATAGTGTTAAGGGTGTACCAGTACGTGATAAAAGTGCCCTGCGGCTTAGTGAAATAGCTGAAGAGTGTGCATTAGTAGACGTTGGTGATGTTCTCCGTAGCAACTATGTGCAGTTTACGCATTTTCAGCAACAAAGCCATGCTAGACTGGATCGCATTTATGTGGCTGAAAATATCGTACCTTTATGCGCCAATTATGCTGTGAAGCATGTCAGCTACAGCGACCACAGTCTAGTCACGGTCGAAATTGGCAGAAAAAAGAAAAATATGAAGTTTAACTGGGAATTATGGAAGTTAAACGAAAAACTCTTGAAAGATGAGACCTTCGTGAAAGTTGTGAGCCAGAAAGCTAGGGACGCTCACTCCATTGAGAACACGAGTATTATAGCCGTTTGGGAGCAATTTAAAAATGATGTCAAAATGTATGCGATCGAGAGAGCAGGAATCGTACGATATAAGAAAAAACAAAAAGAGAAAGAGTTACAGTGTACGCTCGATTACTTACTAAATGCCGACAGCACAATACCCGGATTATTCACTAAAGAAATCAAAGATGTTAAAAGACAGATGGAACGCATCGCTGAAGAACGATATATGGGTGCAGTGATAAGAGGACGTGCGGAACGCTTCATGATGGGCGAAGTGCCCACAAAACGTGCGCTTGCAGAGGAAAAGCGTTATGCAATGAGAAATGAGATTAAAGAAATACGCTATGAGGGTGTGCTATCAACAGAGCAGGATTTTATCGAAAACGCATTCCTAGAAAGATATCGAACATTACTGGGTATAGAAATGGAAGTGCAAGATGAATATATAAGAGAGTTTTTATCACTGATGCCAACGCTGGATGATGACGTTAGGGAAAGTCTTGAGACGCCGATAACGATAGAAGAAGTTGGGCAAGCAATTGATGACCTTCGGACGGGTAAGTCGCCTGGGCCCGATGGCATAGGGGCAGGATTTTATAAAACTTTCAAGACTGAAATATCGGAGATACTACACCGCGTGTTAATAGAAGCATACGATCTAAAGCAATTGCCTCCATCGTTTAGAGCAAGTCACGTTATACTTATCCCGAAGAATGATGATGCTGAGAAGTTGCAGTCGGTGGAAAACTATAGGCCTATAAGTCTCACGAATGTAGACTACAAGGTATTTATGAAGGTTTTGGCCAAAAGACTTCAAACAGTGATTACGAGCGTTGTTGGTTCACACCAAACTTGTGGCATAAAAGGTAGGAGCATCTTCACTAATATTCATACGGCAAGAACAATTTTGGAGTGTTGTGATGCGTCCTATGGACGAATAGCAATGATACAATTAGACTTAGAAAAAGCATTTGACAGAGTAAGCCACGAAATACTATTTGCGATACTGGATCACGTTAGTGTGGGGACTGTAATAAGAGATGGAGTGAAAATGGCATACAAGAATTGCTCTACCAGACTAGTAATTAACAAAAGACTTACCCCGGACATAGCTGTGAAATCTAGCGTGCGTCAAGGTTGCCCTTGCTCAGCTCTGTTGTTTGCAATCTACTTAGAACCCTTGTGTTTGAAAGTGTTGAATAATACAAAAATAACAGGGTATCAGTTTTTGTCAACGGAAGTAAAAGTCCTAGCGTACGCTGATGATATCGCGATATTTTGTGAAAATGAGAAGAGTATAGTGGAGGCTATAGGGGATGCACGAACCTTTTGTAGACTCACCGGAAGTGCGATTAGTTGGCACAAGTGTCTAGGTTTCTGGCACGGTGAATGGAGTGCAAAACCAGCACAAATGCAAGGGATCAAATTTACAAGCATGCCGTCCAAGTATCTCGGCGTTCCTCTGCAATATTATCAGGAAACCACCGAGCAATGGGCCGCCGAAACTGAAGAGATTAGGACCAAAACGACTAAATGGGGTGGGTGTGAGCTTTCCATGTTTGCGCGCGCTGCGGTTTGCAATGTGTTTCTTGTTGCGAAAGTGTTTTATATGCTGCAGGTATTATCTATGTCGCGAGTGTGTGTGCAAAAGTTGCATCGAATATTTGCCGTATTTATATGGAGATCTACTTGGGAACGTACTAGCAGACTTAATCTTTTCCGCAAGGTAAAGAAAGGGGGACTTGGTTTGTCGCATTTGTTCCTCAAACAGATTGTTTTGCGTTTCATTTATCTGAGAGATCAAAGTGATGGGTTCCTACGCGCTGTTATACAAGTACGACTGCGCGACGAGTTACCAGGCTACATTGTATCGGCATACAGCTCGCAGAGGAGAGCATTGAAAGATTTTTTAAAAGAAGTTGTGTATGCTTTTCAGTTCCTTGTAGTGCATTTTTCTTTTGATTATTTGTCCTTGGTAACAAAGAAACAACTGTATAAGGATTTAGTTGATATTATGTGCCCTGTACCTTTATACCGTGCAATATATGTATTAGGACGAGAAAGGGACGTGCTTAAAAGAGTGAATAGAATGCCTATCAGATCATCAACTAAGACATTCTTTTTTATGTTGCACACTGGCACGCTCCCGGTTAAACCATGGCTAAAAGACAAAGGGTTTTATTTTCCATGGGGCGTTAACTGTATGATATGTAGGAAGGCTGAAACAATTGAACACATCTTTCTGGACTGCTCCGATTCTGTGTTCTTGTGGGACGTCCTTCAAAGGACGATAAAGAAAGACTTTCAGCTCACGCCTTTTGGAATTCGCTACTTGCCATGTGAAGAAACCGAGGGCGTGCCATGTGACCTGATAATGCTGATAACTATGCACAGTGTATGGAAAACTCGAATGGATATAAGAAATGAACAAGAAGACGCAAAACCGGCTAAGGTATACCTACATGAATATCTGTTGTACGTGAGAAGTGTATTGCGTGAACTTCCTGAGCCACCTGATTGGTTACCTGTGATGGATAAATTACTAACGGCGAAGTATTACTAACACTATAGCGCAGGACAAGTTGTAAGTCCTGTTTTAGTAAGTAAGTACTTACTCCTGGTTTTAGAATGTACAGAAAAGAGTGTGTGTCCCAATGATGAATTCAGAGCCATGAATTTTTGTCCAATGTGTATTTTGTGAGAAAAACAGGAAATAAAGAAAAAAAAATCCTCGTTAGTATAGTGGCTAGTATCCCCGCCTGTCATGCGGGAGACCGGGGTTCGATTCACCGACGGGGAGCATTGCTTTTTTTCGTTTGCGGGCAATTTGTTTGCTTTTTTCTGACAGGGGATAAGAAGGCCTTTGTTTCCTTCTCCGTCTCTCGAGCCATTGGTGCTGTGCACTCCATTTCGTGCACTAGCTCACGACATGCGCCCTTCCTTCCACTCCCGTCATCTCCTCGTTAGTATAGTGGCTAGTATCCCCGCCTGTCATGCGGGAGGCCGGGGTTCGATTCCCCGACGGGGAGCATTGCTTTTTTTCGTTTGCGGGCAATTTGTTTGCTTTTTTCTGACAGGGGATAAGAAGGCCTTTGTTTCCTTCTCCGTCTCTCGAGCCATTGGTGCTGTGCACTCCATTTCGTGCACTAGCTCACGACATGCGCCCTTCCTTCCACTCCCGTCATCTCCTCGTTAGTATAGTGGCTAGTATGCCCGCCTGTCACGCGGGAGACCGGGGTTCGATTCCCCGACGGGGAGCATTGCTTTTTTTCGTTTGCGGGCAATTTGTTTGCTTTTTTCTGACAGGGGATAAGAAGGCCTTTGTTTCCTTCTCCGTCTCTCGAGCCATTGGTGCTGTGCACTCCATTTCGTGCACTAGCTCACGACATGCGCCCTTCCTTCCACTCCCGTCATCTCCTCGTTAGTATAGTGGCTAGTATGCCCGCCTGTCACGCGGGAGACCGGGGTTCGATTCCCCGACGGGGAGCATTGCTTTTTTTCGTTTGCGGGCAATTTGTTTGCTTTTTTCTGACAGGGGATAAGAAGGCCTTTGTTTCCTTCTCCGTCTCTCGAGCCATTGGTGCTGTGCACTCCATTTCGTGCACTAGCTCACGACATGCGCCCTTCCTTCCACTCCCGTCATCTCCTCGTTAGTATAGTGGCTAGTATCCCCGCCTGTCATGCGGGAGGCCGGGGTTCGATTCCCCGACGGGGAGCATTGCTTTTTTTTGTTTGCGGACAATTTGATTGCTTTTTTTCTGACAGGGGATAAGCAGGCCTTTGTTTCCTTCTCCGTCTCTCGAGCCATTGGTGCTGTGCACTCCATTTCGTGCACTAGGTCACGACATGCGCCCTTCCTTCCACTCCCGTCATCTCCTCGTTAGTATAGTGGCTAGTATGCCCGCCTGTCACGCGGGAGACCGGGGTTCGATTCCCCGACGGGGAGCATTGCTTTTTTTCGTTTGCGGGCAATTTGTTTGCTTTTTTCTGACAGGGGATAAGAAGGCCTTTGTTTCCTTCTCCGTCTCTCGAGCCATTGGTGCTGTGCACTCCATTTCGTGCACTAGCTCACGACATGCGCCCTTCCTTCCACTCCCGTCATCTCCTCGTTAGTATAGTGGCTAGTATCCCCGCCTGTCATGCGGGAGGCCGGGGTTCCGATTCCCCGACGGGGAGCATTGCTTTTTTTCGTTTGCGGACAATTTGTTTGCTTTTTTCTGACAGGGGATAAGCAGGCCTTTGTTTCCTTCTCCGTCTCTCGAGCCATTGGTGCTGTGCACTCCATTTCGTGCACTAGGTCACGACACGCGCCCTTCCTTCCACTCCCGTCATCTCCTCGTTAGTATAGTGGCTAGTATCCCCGCCTGTCACGCGGGAGACCGGGGTTCGATTCCCCGACGGGGAGCATTGCTTTTTTTCGTTTGCGGACAATTTGATTGCTTTTTTTCTGACAGGGGTAAGCAGGCCTCTGTTTCCTTCTCCGTCTCTCGAGCCATTGGTGCTGTGCACTCCATTTCGTGCACTAGGTCACGACATGCGCCCTTCCTTCCACTCCCGTCATCTCCTCGTTAGTATAGTGGCTAGTAGGATTCCACTTCCGGCCGCGATAGCGAACGGACGTGTGCATCATGAGCTCCGTTGGAGCGGCATCGGCGGCACAGCTTAGCCGCGGTTCCAGGATTGAAATGCCACAGGATTATGCAGTCATTTTGCCCCCTCTGCCAAATGGGTACGTGGTTCAGAACACTGTTTTTCTGCACGCAGATGTAAAAGGAAGGCCTTATCACGCGGAAGATTTTCGTGAGCCCCTGTTTCGACGTGTCCCGCCCACCGAAGTCCTTGCGCTTGGCGCATATCAAATGAATCACGTGTGGGCGGTGACCTGTAAAAGCCCTGAGGGTGTGAAGAAACTTTTAGCTGAGCCGCAATTGACTGTGAAAGGCCTCAAATGCATGGTAATTGACCCAAGCCACCGCGACGTCCGTCTGAAGATGCATTGGTTGCTCTACCACGTGCGAGAAGAAGACGTCCGAAATGCGCTGATCCCTTACGGGACAGTCGTTGATGTAGGAATGGATAAATGGCGAGTTGACGGCTACGCGCAGCAGAATACCATGACAAGAACCGTGACGCTCCGACTTAAGGCTAACGTTACGCTGGACGATATACCCCACCAGTTGCGAGTTGGAGGGGAGCTCGCACTTATCGTGGCACCCGGAAGAGCACCGAGGTGTTTGCGTTGCCAGCAGATTGGCCATATTAGAAAGGACTGTCGAGTTCCGCGGTGCGACACCTGCAAGCGATTTGGGCATGCCCCAGCGAACTGCACGAGGACGTATGCGGCGGCTACCCTGAACACCGGGAGCACGGATAAATCCGAGCTCACTATGGACGAGGCCGAAGCCGAAGAATCAGTGAAAGCAAAGGCGGATTCTGTAGGAAAAACGCCAGGCATGGCAGGCATGACGCAGTTGAAGAAAGAAGCGGCAAAGTCAACTGACAGTGCAGGGGCGGTGCAATCTATCAAGGAATCACCGGTGAAACCGAAGGTGACTTCTGCAGGAAAAACGCCAAGTACAGGGGGCATGACGGAGGTGAAAGAAACGGCAAAACCAGCGGAAAGTGCGGGTGTGCAATCTGCCGCGGAATCATCGACGAACACAAAGGAGGCCCATGTACGAAAGGAAGCTCTCACCGCTGAAGCCAGTGAGGGCAAAACAACTACTCAAACTGACCAGGAACCTTCCGACGGTTGGGCCATGGAGTGGCACGACGCCGAGGAACCCGGGACTGGAGGGAAAAGACCACGAGACGCAGTCCCATCAGAACAAAGTGATACAAGCGGTCAAGAACCGCCGGCGAAAGCGGCTGTCTTTCGGAGGCAGCGGCTGCTGACCAAGCCAAACGTCGTAGAAGGGGAAAAGAGGGCGGGCAAACCGCCCCCTTGACGACGCACTAGGTGCGTGCGCCCTCCCCAGAAGGTGTGCCTGGCGACTGAGTAGCTGTTATCGAACGCAAATTTTTGGTGAGCATTTACTTCTACCTAAAAAACAAAAACAAAATGGCAGTGAGACTTGAGCGAGCAGTACGGTTTGCCAGTATAAATGTACGCGGGTTAGCGTCTAAAAGGCGGCAGTACCAATTGAGTCGATTATTTTCAGAACATGACTTCGACGTAATTGCTGTGCAAGAAACCAAATTAGCGTCCGAGGAGGATACCGATCGCATGGTGTTGACTTTTCGCTCAATGTATAACGTTTGTGTGTCCCACGCCAATGGCTTATCAGGAGGGTGTGCTCTTTTCATCAGAAAATCGATGGGCGCTGTTGAAAGAAGTATAGTAAGCAGTGATAACGGACGTTTTGTAGTGTGTGATTTTTCTTTCTTGAATTTTGAATGGCGTGTGATATGTGTGTATGCCCCGAACCGAGACAGTGAAAGGAGAGCTTTCTTTCAAAGAATAAGAAATCTACTGGAATGTGACAAATATGTAATACTTGTTGGCGATTTTAACTGTGTGTGCGCGAAAGAAGACCGTGCCAAGCCGGTCCCAATATGGGATCAAAGCGCGGTGTTGTTGAATGAATTGATTGCAGACAACGGATTGGAAGATGTTGGCCTATGCATGTCTAATTGCAGAGTTCAGTTTACGCACTTTCAGGGTCTAAGCCACGCACGGTTAGACAGAGCGTACATCCCGCTGGACCTTGTTATGTGCTGTGACGATTATACTGTTACACCGGTGTCTTTCAGCGATCACTGTATGATTAGCTTTACACTTGGTGCTAGGGAGAGGATGCCGAAATTTAACTGGTACCTGTGGAAATTAAACAATAATGTCTTGAAAGATGACACTTTTGGTAGAGATGTAGTCGAAGCCCTTACGAAGCAATATGATAATCGAAAAGACGACTGGGAATCGAAGTGGGAAACGTTTAAACAAGATGTTAAAATGAAGGCGATAGAACAAACTACTAAGAAAAACTTTGAGAAGAAACAGGAGGAAATAAACCTACAAAGGCAACTACAAGCTCTCTTGCAAGAAGAAAGTATGAAACCTGGCTTGTTTACCGAAGAAATTAGAAATATTAAAAACAAACTGGAAATTTTGGATAGACAGAAGTATAAAGGAGCTATAATAAGAACTAGAAGTGAAAAACTTTGGATGGGCGAGACACCCACAAAAAGAGCTTTGGGAGACGAAAAGAGATATGCACAAAGAAAAGTAAAGGAAATAATGCACAAGGGCACGCTGACAAATGAAAACACTCAGATAATGGAAGCGTTTGTGGAACATTATCGCGATCTGCTCGGAAAACGTGTATCGATGGCCGAAGGCTTTACTGACGTCTTTCTCCCTATCATGCCCAAGCTTGACACTGATACACAAGAAAAATTAGGGGCTCCTATCAGCGTGCAGGAAATCCAAAAAGCTATCGATGACCTAAGCACGGGAAAGACGCCGGGCCCAGATGGAATCGGAGCTGAATTCTATCAAAAGTTTAAAGAAGACATAGCACATGCGCTGTATGAAGTTATGGTCGAAGCATACAAAAAGAATAAACTACCGCGCTCTTTCACGCAGGCGCATACTGTCTTAATTCCGAAAACAGATGATAGCACCAAACTACAATCTGTAGCATCATATCGACCTATAAGCCTTTTGAACACTGATTACAAAATATTCATGAAGGTTTTAACCAGAAGAATGCAGACTGTTACCGAAAAGATTGTGGGGACACACCAGACATGTGGCATTAGAGGTCGCAGCATTACAACAAACATACATATAGTAAGAAGCGTTCTAGAGATTTGTGATGCCTTTGAAGAACGAATAGCAATGATGCAACTAGATTTGCAAAAAGCTTTCGATCGTGTTTCGCATGAAGTATTGTTCAGTGTGTTGAAGCATGTGGAAGTTGGTGAAATAATTTTGGATGGTATTAAGATGGCATACTCGCAGTGTGTAACACGTCTGATAGTCAATAGGCAGCTCAGTGAAGAAATTGAAATACTCAGTTCTATCAGACAAGGATGTCCGGCCTCAGCATTGTTATTTGCCATCTACCTAGAACCCTTTTGTTTATCAATCATTAATAACACAAGTGTGCATGGCTTTCGGTTACAGAGCACAGAGATAAAGCTACTTGCTTACGCCGATGATGTGGCGGTACTTTGCCAAGACAGACAGAGTATATGTGAAGTTGTTCACATGGCAAATAAATTTTGTGATATGACGGGCAGCGTAATTAACTGGGACAGAACAACTGCCTTTTGGTACGGTAATTGGGATATGAGACCAGAGGTATACCTTAACGTAAAATGGGATAGTAAACCCTTAAAGTACCTCGGTGTGCCTTTGGAAAACTATCGTGACAACACGGACTACTGGAAGGGTGAGGCAGAAACACTCAAGCAAAAAACAAACGCTTGGGGTGGTCGGGACTTGTCTATTTTTGCGCGGGCGACCGTATGCAACATGTTCCTCATATCCAAAATATGGTACGTCATGCAAGTCATCTGTATGTCGCGCATTAATGTGCAGAAATTTCATAGGATTTTCGCTGTGTTTGTGTGGAAATCCTCATGGGAACGTACAAGTCGTTCAAATCTATTCCAGTCCGTTTGCAACGGAGGAGTTGGTTTATGTCATATGTTCATAAGACAAGTTGTCTCTCGTTTTATGTTCCTTCGAGATCAAAAAAATGAATTTTTGCGAACTGTGATACAAGTAAGGCTGTCTTCGCGCATTCCGGATTTTGTTGTGTCATCAAGCAATGATATGTGCCTATATGTGACCGGTTTTTTGAGAGAAGTTATACAGTCTTTTCAAATTTTGAAAGTCCGTTTTTCTGTCGAATACCTTGCGACTGTTAAACGAAAAAGACTGTACAAAGACCTCCGTGATGTCCTGTTGCCAACACCCTTGTACAGATCTGTGTTCAATGGAGGTCCCGGACAGGACGTTTTAAAAAGGGTCAAAAGGATGAACGTTAAAGCAGGGGCAAAAACATTTTTTTTTAAACTTCATTCTGGTACGCTCCCCGTAAAGCAATGGTTAGCGGATAAGGGAATCGATGTGCCATGGACAACCAATTGTTTGCTTTGTAGGACACCCGAGACAATAGAGCATGTATTTATTCATTGCTGGGACGCAGTCTTTCATTGGGACATCCTTCAAAGAACGTTGAAAAAAGAGCTCCCAATTACGAGCTATGGCATTCGTTTTCTGTGTGTGGACAATGAAGACGACGTCCCATATGACATGTTTATGTTAATTAGTCTTCACAGCATCTGGCAGACCACAATGGCGGTCCGACATATGGACCAAAACACGCGTCCTGTCTGGGAAAACTTCATTGCAAATATACGGCATATTGCTGAAGTGTATAGAGCGCAAGAAGAACCTCCCCGCTGGTTGCCAATGTTGGACGATCTGTGTAACTTCAAAAAATTTTAATTGAACACTTCGCATCAAACTTTGGTCCAAGTGTGTTTTATCATTCCTGTTTTTGTGTGAACACCTGTAAAGGAAAACAGGCAATAAAGAAAAAAAATATATATAGTGGCTAGTATCCCCGCCTGTCATGCGGGAGACCGGGGTTCGATTCCCCGACGGGGAGCATTGCTTTTTTTCGTTTGCGGACAATTTGTTTGCTTTTTTTCTGACAGGGGATAAGAAGGCCTTTCCTTCCTTCTCCGTCTCTCGAGCCATTGGTGCTGTGCACTCCATTTCGTGCACTAGGTCACGACATGCGCCCTTCCTTCGACTCCCGTCATCTCCTCGTTAGTATAGTGGCTAGTATCCCCGCCTGTCACGCGGGAGACCGGGGTTCGATTCCCCGACGGGGAGCAATGCTTTTTCTTCGTTTGCGGACAATTTGATTGCTTTTTTTGTGACAGGGGATAAGCAGGCCTTTGTTTCCTTCTCCGTCTCTCGAGCCATTGGTGCTGTGCACTCCATTTCGTGCACTAGGTCACGACATGCGCCCTTCCTTCGACTCCCGTCATCTCCTCGTTAGTATAGTGGCTAGTATCCCCGCCTGTCACGCGGGAGACCGGGGTTCGATTCCCCGACGGGGAGCATTGCTTTTTTTCGTTTGCGGACAATTTGTTTGCTTTTTTTCTGACAGGGGATAAGAAGGCCTTTGTTTCCTTCTCCGTCTCTCGAGCCATTGGTGCTGTGCACTCCATTTCGTGCACTAGGTCACGACATGCGCCCTTCCTTCCACTCCCGTCATCTCCTCGTTAGTATAGTGGCTAGTATCCCCGCCTGTCACGCGGGAGACCGGGGTTCGATTCCCCGACGGGGAGCATTGCTTTTTTTCGTTTGCGGACAATTTGTTTGCTTTTTTTGTGACAGGGGATAAGCAGGCCTTTGTTTCCTTCTCCGTCTCTCGAGCCATTGGTGCTGTGCACTCCATTTCGTGCACTAGGTCACGACATGCGCCCTTCCTTCCACTCCCGTCATCTCCTCGTTAGTATAGTGGCTAGTATCCCCGCCTGTCACGCGGGAGACCGGGGTTCGATTCCCCGACGGGGAGCATTGCATTTTTTCGTTTGCGGACAATTTGTTTGCTTTTTTTCTGACAGGGGATAAGAAGGCCTTTGTTTCCTTCTCCGTCTCTCGAGCCATTGGTGCTGTGCACTCCATTTCGTGCACTAGGTCACGACATGCGCGCTTCCTTCGACTCCCGTCATCTCCTCGTTAGTATAGTGGCGGGGATTCCACTTCCGGCCGTGATAGCGAGCGGACGCGTTTGGAATGGGCTCCGTCGGAGCAGTATCAGCGGCCGTTTCTAGCCGCGGTAACCGGGTTTCTGCTGCATCGGACGATGATTATCGTGTTGTTTTGCCTAGTCTGCCTTCAGGACGATTAGTTCTGAATGCCGTTTTCATGCATGCGGACGTGAGGGCACGCCCCTATCAAGGGGAAGACTTCAGGGACGCGCTGGCGAATTTGAAACTGCTCCCCGAGGTTTCGTCCTTGGGGGCGTATCGAATGAACCACGTTTCGGCAGTTACGTTCAAAGGTGCCGAAGGTGCGAAAAGGCTGCTCGAAAATGGTGAAGTGAAAGTGAAGAGCCATCGTTGCGTCCTCATCGACCCGACGAATCAGGATATTCGGTTGAAGTTGCATTGGCTCCTGCCCACCGTTCCCGACGACGACGTGCGGGCAGCTTTGCTGGCCTATGGAAGGGCGACCGACGTGATCAAGGAGCGCTGGAGGGTCAGCGGTGTGTCCGACAAGGGCTCAACGACATGAACCGTGACGTTGAAGCTGAAGCCAGGAGTCAAGCCTGAGGATATACCTCACCAACTGAGGATTGCCGGTGAGCTGGCCCTCGTGGTATTGCCCGGCAGGGCGCCACTTTTCCTGCGCTGTCAGTGCACCGGTCACATTCGTCGGGACTGCAAGGTACCGCACTGCGCGCTGTGTCGTCGTTTTGGCCACGACGAATCGCAGTGTGTGCGCTCGTACGCCAGTGTCGCAGGGCCCATTGGGAGCGACGATAACTCGGAGCTCCTAATGGATGAAGCCGATTCTGAAGCAGCGGCGAGCGCGGAGGCAGACTGTGCTGCGACGGTCAAGGCGCCGGCTGAGGAAGTCTCGGTCGACCGAGCTCGCGTAGGGCCGCCGACCCTCGAGGTTGAAGACATCCCAGCTGCAACAGACGATTCCTCGACTACTGTAATGGTACGAGATGAGAACAGCAACACAGCGCCGGCGACGGCCGGGAAGGACGTGGAGGAGGCCATGGACACTTCTAAGGAAGGCGTCGCGTCAACTAAGCGCGCGCACGAAGTCGCCCAGGGAGAGGGTGCATCTGCCGACCCCACCGTCACCGGAGAACCGCCCTCCAAAGCAGCCCCCGTGCGTCGGCCGACGCTGCGCGCACGGCCGACCATGCCTCAAGACCGGAGGTCGACGGCGGCGTAGCCGCCGCCGAAACCACCGGCTACGTAGCAGTAAGCTTAGGAACACGACGTTCACGGGCACTACGGTAACCTGTCGTCAAGGGTAAGCCTCATACTCTTGGTCTCTGTTAATATTATAATGTATCTGCCAGATAAATCCCTGCGATTCGCCACAATCAATGTTCGAGGGCTGGCAGAGAGGAGGAGACAAAGGCAGCTATATAGGTTAGTGACGGAACAAGATTTGGATATCATTGCTGTACAAGAGACGAAAATTGAAGGAGAGGTTGAGACCGAGAGTATGGTGCTACCTTTCACGTCAAGGTACTATGCGTGTGTTAATCATGCTGTTGGAAGGTCCGGGGGCTGTGTTCTTTTTGTTCGCCAACACTTGGGCCTTGAAGTGCATGCCGTGAAGTCGGACGTGTCGGGATGCATGGTTATTTGTGATTTTGTGTTTGGATCAGCGGAGTGGCGAGTGATTTGCTTGTATGCCCCTAATGTACTCGAAGAAAGAACACAGTTTTCCGAAAGTGTCAAAAATTATTGCCGTGTCAAAGGTAATCTGGTACTGATCGGAGACTTTAATTGTGTGCTTGCAGCGCGTGATAAAGCGAGTTGTACACCGTACAAAGATGCCAGCACGGCTGAACTGAGAAAAATAGTCGATGAGTATGGGCTCGAGGACGTGGTGGAATGCTTGGAAAGCTCCAGGTGCGTGCGCTTCACACACTTTCAGGCAGCCAGCCATGCCCGACTCGACAGAGTGTACGTCTCGGCCGAATTGATAGCGCTCGCTCAAGACTACCGCCTGCAGCCTGTTTCATTCAGTGATCATCGTCTAGTCAGGTTCGACATTAGAAACAAAGGAGAACATGCAAATAAGTTCACATGGGACTTATGGAAGTTTAATGCGAACATTTTGGAGGATGATACTTTCATCGGAAAGGTGTCTGCTATGCTTGAAGAAATGAACAATCACTCAGCCACAACGGTATGCGAACAATGGGAAATTTTCAAACAGGAAACTAAAATGAAGACATTAGAACGAGCCAGCGCTATAAAGCATGATAAGAAGTACGAGGCAAACCTGCGGAAAAACTTCCAAACGTTAACATATCAGGAAAGCTTAGCCCCTGGTACATGCAAGGATGATATCTGTACAATCAAGCAGAAGCTTGAGCAAATAGATATCGAGCGCTATTACGGGGCGCTTGTTCGAGCCAGAGCCGATAAGGTGATAACGGGTGAGGCGCCAACTAAAAGAGCCCTGGCAAAGGAAAGGAAATGGGTCCGTAAGAACGTGATTCCAGAAGTAGAACAAGACGGTATTATCTTGAAAGAACAAATAGACATCGAGAACGCCTTCACACTGTTTTACAGAGAACTATTTGCGCGTAGCCCCGTCGACTCCGACAGCTTAACGACAGAATTTCTGCCTTTATTGCCAAACGTTGATGACAACACAAAGGAGATGCTAGAGTGTCCGATTTCAGCCGAGGAAATAGCAGGACAGAAAGTTGAGCGAGTTGGTAACAGTCCATAATCAAAAGAAGAGGCGTGCAGGACACGGACACAAGGAGAGCGGTGAACAACACGAACGCCGACTAAACACTTAGTCGCCGATTAGGTTGTTAGTCGGCGTTCGTGTTGTTCACCTGCTCTCCTTGTGTCCGTGTCCTGCACGCCTCTTCTTTTGATTGTGGAGGAAATAGCGTTGGCCATTGACGAATTGAAACGAGGGAAATCTCCGGGGCCAGATGGACTAGGAGCTGATTTTTACAAGGCTTTCAAGCGTGAAATAGCCCCCATACTAGCTGATCTTTTAGAGGAAGCCTATAAACTTAAGCGATTGCCACCTTCATTCCTGTCCACGCATACAGTTCTCATCCCAAAAACTGATGATCGTGTCGCTTTATTGTAGGTAAAGGCATACCGTCCTATCACCTTAACGAACGTTGACTACAAGATATATATGAAAGTATTGGCTAAAAGACTTCAGCGGGTTATGAAAGGCATAGTTGGGCCACACCAGACGTGTGGTATACGGGACCGGTCCATTTTCCCAAATATTCACACGGCGAGAAGCGTCCTGGAGTGCTGTGACGTACTATGCAAGCACGTTGCGATGCTCCAGCTCGATTTGGAGGAAGCGTTCGATCGCGTTCCGCATGAAATTTTGTCCATCATGTTGCATTATGTAAACGTTGGAACCGTTATCACGGAAGGAGTCGCAATGGCATACAATGGCTGCACGACACGATTAATAATCAACAAGTCAGTGGGAGCGCGCATCGAGGTGCAACGGTCCGTGCGCCAGGGTTGCCCCCTTTAACCACTACCTATTGCTTTATACATCGAGCCATTCTGTCGCAGTATAATAGGAACCAGTTATATCAAAGGGTTTAAATTGCAGCAAGCTGAGATAAAACTCCTTGCATATGCGGATGATATTGCGGTGTTCTCCATTGACCATGCCAGCATTATAAACACTGTGGAAATTGTGAAGCGTTTCTGTGCCATCAGCGGTAGTGCTGTTAATTGGGGCAAGTGTCTCGGATTCTGGCATGGCACTTGGCCAGCGACACCTAGCACATTTGCCAACATGCAATGGGTGTCCACCCCCACAAGATACCTCGGCGCCCCTTTAGAGTTTCACCGCGACAGTGAACCCTACTGGCAGCACCAAGTTGTGGAAACCCGTGAAAATACGGAGAAGGTAAAAGGGTGGGACTTGTCTATGTTTGCGCGTAGCACCGTGTGCAATGTTTTTTTCATTACTAAATTGTGGTATGTACTAAGCGTTCTGCACTGTTCGCGCACTAACGTGCAAAAGTTTTACAGAATATTGGCGGTCTTTGTGTGGGGTTTGGCATGGGAGAGGTCAAGCCGTACAAACCTGTTCCGACGAGTTCGTGATGGGGGCCTTGGCTTGTCGCACCTATTTTTGAGACAAGTTGTCAACCGGTTCTGTTTCCTTCGAGACGTGAAGGACCCTTTTTTACGTACTGTTCTACAACTGAGATTATGCAGACTTGTACCAGATTTTGTTGTATCCACCGAATGTATGGCAGGAGGGGTTTTTGGTTTCCTGAAAGAGGTAGTGGCGGCATATAACTTCCTGCGTGCTCGATTCTCATGCGAATATCTATCTAGCGGGAGTAAACCGCAAGAAGTTGTATAAGGATCTTGTAGACATTGTTCTTCCAGTGCCTTTGTATCGAGCCATGTACAGTGCCAGTCCCGGGAGCGATGTATTAAAACGTGTAAAGCGAATGTATGTTGCTTCAGGTGCGAAGTCATTTTTCTTCAGGTTGCACACGGGCACCCTTGAGGTTAAAACTTGGATGCAGGAAAAGGGACTGTATGTCCCATGGGCGGTTCATTGCTTTATATGCAGAAAACCCGAGACTATTGAACATGTCTTCTTAGAATGCTGGGGAGGCGTGTTCTTTTGGGACATACTGCAGAGAACTTTTAAAATAAGACCTGCCCCTAGACCCACGAGGAATTCGTTTCCTTCCTATGGAGAATGAAGACGGCGTTCCTTTTGACGCAATCATGCTCATGGGACTGCACTGCATATGGAAGGCCTGCGTGGCTGCAAGACATGTCGATATCGATGCAAGACCGGCACAAGAGTACTTCCGCGAATCTGTGGGCAGGTTCGTGGAAGCCCATAACTGTACGAATCCGGTACCTGAATGGGTGTCGAGAATCGAGCCACTAATGTACATGAAGCGTTTTTAGCCGCCTCACGTCAGCCAAGGTCTGGCTGGTGTTTTATCTATGTCCACGCTATGTACAGTGCTCTTGTATTTTACCTTTTGTGTCTTTGTGTTGTGATGTATGTGTCTAAGCAGGCAATAAAAAAAAGTATAGTGGCTAGTATCCCCGCCTGTCACGCGGGAGACCGGGGTTCGATTCCCCGACGGGGAGCATTGCTTTTTTTTCGTTTGCGGACAATTTGTTTGCTTTTTTTCTGACAGGGGACAAGAACGCCTTTGTTTCCTTCTCCGTCTCTCGAGCCAATGGTGCTGTGCGCTCCATTTCGTGCACTAGGTCACGACATGCGCCCTTCCCTCCATTCCCGTCATCTCCTGGCTAGTATTGTGGCTAGTATCCCCGCCTGTCACGCGGGAGACCGGGGTTCGATTCCCTGACGGGGAGCATTGCTTCTTTTTTTGTTTGCGGACAATTGTTTGCTTTGTTTCTTATAGGGGATAAGAACGCCTTTGTTTCCTTCTCCGTCTCTCGAGCCATTGGTGCTGTGCGCTCCATTTCGTGCACTAGGTCACGACATGCGCCCTTCCTTCCACTCCCATCATCTCCTCGTTAGTAGTCGATTCTGCTTCCGGCAGCCGAGCTGATCGGATCGTCGGATCATGGGCTCCAGCGGAGCGGCGACAGCGGCCACTTTTAGCCGCGGAAACAGGAATGCTGATGACAACGATTATCAGTTTATTTTGCCTCCACTGCCAAAAGGACGACTGGTCAACAACACCGTGTTTTTACACGGTGATGTACGAGCTAGACCGTATAAGGTCGAAGATTTTCGGGACGCATTGACGCAAACTGGCCTGCTGCCGGATGTCGTAAGCCTGGGGGCGTACCAGGTTAACCACTTGTGGGCAGTGACTTTCAACGAGGCGGATCCCACGAAACGCCTGCTCGCTTTGAAGGAGCTGCAGGTGAAGGGGCGGCGCTGCGTCGTCGTCGACCCACAGGAACAGCAGGTGAGGCTCAGACTTCACTGGCTCCTGCACGGAGTGTGCGACGAAGAAGTGCGAGCGTCACTGGCGGCTTTCGGCAAGGTTGTCGAAGTGTGCCGTGAGCGCTGGCGCGTACTGGGCACGGCTGAGAAGTGCTCAACCACGTGGACAGTATGTCTGAAGTTAAGGAGCGGCGTCAAGATTGAGGACATACCCCATCAGATCCGCGTGGATGGAGAGCTGGCCTTGGTGGTGATGCCTGGGCGGCCGATGCAGTGTTTGCGGTGCCAAGGCACAGGGCACGTCCGCCGCGAATGTAAGGTCCCCAAATGCTCTCGCTGCAGGCGCTTTGGGCACGTCCAAGCTGAATGCGTCAGGACATATGCTTCTGCGGTTCGACCAGCAAAGAATGAGGCCGTAGCCGAGCATGTCATGGACGCGGCGGAGACAGAGGACGCCGCTGAAGGAGTTGGCAGCCCAATGGTCCTTGCGACAATGGGAGTGTCGGTGTCCGCAGGTGCACCCAAGGCTGCGGAGGCTACGCAGCTTATCGCCTACCTGGCAGCGCTGCGCCAGCGGCTGAGCCTGAGCGGGCCGTGAAGGAAGCGGGGCCAGTTGAGGCGGGAGACGCAGGAGAGGCCCACGGAGAGACGGCGGGCAGTGGGGATGATATGTGTGTCACCAGTGCCACACTGAAACGTCCGCACGGCGGAACAGGCCAACAAGACAAGGAGCCGACTTCCAACAACGAGGAGCCGCCTGCAAAGACTCCTCAAGGGAGGCGGTTTAGTTTGAAACCTAAACCGAACATTCCTTCGGACAAGAGACCCCCGGACAAGAAAAAGGAAAAGAATGAGGAAAAGCAGGGCGGTCCTGGAGGCGGCTAGCCTAGAGCTAGTCGTGAAAGGTAAGCACCATGCTCCGGGCCTACTCCTCTCAGTGTAGAATTCACGATGGCACCTAATCCGTCGCTCACTATTGCCACGTTGAACGTGAGAGGGTTGGCGGCCAGGCGTAGGCAAAACCAACTCCTACGGTTGGTCATCGACCAAGATATAGATGTACTGGCAGTGCAAGAAACTAAGGTTGAAGGAGAGGAGGACACCGGGAGCATTGTGCGTCGTTTCACTGACAGTTATTACGCGGTCGTGAGCCATGCGATAGGGACGTCCGCGGGATGTGTCCTTTTTGCGAAGAAACTGCAAGGCCTTATTGTCCAAAGTGTGTTTTCATGCCCGTCAGGTAGGATTGTTTGTTGTGACTTTGTTTTCTGTGCAACTGAATTCAGAGTGATAGGCATATACGCACCGAATTGTGTAGACGAGTGCACCCAATTTTTTTCGAATCTCTGTCAGTGGACGAAGTGTGATAAGCGGGTTCTTTTGCTAGGGGATTTCAACTGTGTTTTAAGTGCTCGCGATAGAGTCAACGGTACTGGCATTCGCGACAAAAGCTGTGGCGTTTTAAACAAGTTAATTAGTGAGAATGACCTGGAAGACGTGTATGAATCTGTTGAAGCGAATCGCGAGGTGTTGTACACGCGATTCCAGGGCACTAGCCATGCGAGGTTAGATCGAATATACCTGTCGGTAGGCATTTTGCCAATGTGCCATGGTTTCACGTTGGTGCCAGTGTCCTTTTCGGATCATTGCTTGGTTGGTTGTGTGTCGCGTAGGCATGAACAAACAGAGAAAGGCTTTTAACTGGGATTTATGGAAACTGAACGCGTTATTACTGAGAGATGAGAGATTTGTAGAAACAGTACATAGAACCATAAGAGAAGTGCTTGCCGAAGAAACGGAAACTGTAGCAGAAAAATGGGAATGTTTGAAGCAGAAGGTCAAAATGAAAGCGCTGGACAGATCGAGCTCGCTCAAATTCGAGGGGAAAATAAAAGAAAGAAGTCTGAATCAAACACTCCAGCAGCTAATCGCCCTTGAAAGAAAAGAGCCTGGAACCTGTAAACACGACGAGGTGCGCAGCGTAAAGGAAACACTAGAACAATATGACAAGGAGCGATATAAAGGAGCCTTGGTTCGCGCGCGTGCTGCAGCACTGGTTGGGGGAGAGACGCCCACTAAAAGAGCGCTTGGACTAGAAAAAGCCATTGGCAGACGTAATCACGTCGATACGATATATTGTAACGGAATACTTGCGAGTGATAGTGAGAGTATCGGGCGCGCGTTTCATGCACACTATCAGTCAGTTTTGCATATCAAAAAGCTAATCTCCACGGTTTCAAAAAACGTTTTCTGGAGCCCATGCCACGGCTGAGTGACGACACAAGGGAACAATTAGAAGGCAAAATAACACCAAATGAAGTTGAAAGGACCATTGATAATTTGAACCTAGGCAAATCGCCCGGTCCCGACGGCTTAACTGCTGGATGGTATAAGGCGTTCAAGACAGAATTGTCTCCCGTATTGACAGACCTATTCAATGAGTCATATGAACGAAAAATTATGCCGCCTTCCTTTGGCAAAGCGCACACCATATTGATCCCAAAGACCGAAGAAGTGGAAAAACTAAGACTAGTGACATCTTACAGGATCCCTGACAAATGTGGATTATAAGATCTTTATGAAAGTCTTTGCAGCAAGGCTTCAAAGCGTCATCCAAGAAATTGTCGCAGACCATCAAACATGTGGGATTAAAGGAAGGACGATTTGCTCGAATGTCCATAAGATGAGGTGTGTGCTGGAATGTTGCGACGCCGCCTTAGCTGGTGTGGCCATCCTCCAGCTAGACCTGGAAAAGGCGTTCGATTGTGTCTCGCATGATATTTTGTTTCTCATTTTAGATCATGTTAATGTTGGTTCCATCATCAGGGTGGGAGTGGCCTTGGCGTACCGGAATTGCACAACACTTTTAATTGTTAATAAGTCTTTGGGGGCCCCCATTCACGTGATGCGTTCTGTGCGTCAAGGCTGCCCGCTCAGTCCTCTTTTATTCGCTATTTATATTTAATCTATGTGCCTAGCCATTACGGAAAATCAGAAAATACGCGGTTTCAGATTGCCGGGGACTGAAGTCAAGCTCCTGGCGTATGCAGACGATATTGCTGTGTGCTGCACCGAAAAAGAAAGCGTAGAAAAAGCTATAAGTGTTGTTAAGCTTTTTTGTGACGTCACGGGCAGCAGAGTGAACTGGGGTAAGTCCCTCGGGCTGTGGCACGGAAGATGGCTTTCGACGCCGGATTATTTCGCCAACATGCGGTGGGTGAAAACGCCAACTAGGTATCTTGGTGTTCCGCTGGAGAGTTACAGAACAAGTGACCAGTACTGGACAAACCAGACCAAAGAAATAAAAGAAAAAGCGGACAAGTGGAAAGGCGTGAACCTGTCCATGTTTGGTAGAGCTACTGTATGTAACATGTTTTTCATTACTACGTTGTGGTATGTCACGCAGATGTTGCATTGTTCCAGGACAAACGTGCAAAGGCTACACAGAGTTTTTGCAGTATTTATATTGAGTTCGACGTGGGAAAGATGCAGCCGAACCAATTTGTTCCGGCGGGTGAAGGAAGGGGGACTGGGTGTGGCGCATCTTTTCCTGCGTCAGTTAATAGATTTTTGATTTTTCGCGATGTCAGCGATCCTTTCTTGCGCGCAGTATGCCAACTAAGGTTAAACAATGCCTTACCGGAACTCGTAGTCACTTCTGATAATAGCATGTCGGGGGCGTTGCATGGCTACCTGAAAGAAGTGGTGGATAGCGTTTTTTACGAGTGTGTTTTTGGTGTTCGTTGGTGATGTACGTAGCCACCTCTACTTTAAAAAATTGCGAAAGTTGTGTCCTCTGCCTGGATTCGAACCGAGGCTCTCGGCGTGGCAGTCGAGCGTTCTACCACTGAGCTACGCCTGTGGTTGAAAAATTATCGCTAAAAGACCTAAACAGGTGTAATGTCTCCCGCGGAATCGCATTAACAAACGTAATGTTACGTTGAAAAATAGTAATACACCGCTACACAACGCGAAAATGGATTGTATAACGACGTCGAGGCATCATTTGAAAGAACACAGAGCTGCGTGCTTTGTAGCTTTGAACCCATTACGGAGGCACTGGTAATTATGGCGTAGTGGGTACTTCCCTACTTGGCAAAATGATAAGTTATGGTGCAGGAGATACCTACCACTTCTACTTGCACTAGTTTCCTCAAGCCTTTAAAGTGGCCTTTAAGAAAGTAGCTCCTCCTGCTTACGCTGTCACTGTCCTGCAGTTCCGCGCAGGCCTGGCTCTAGCACAGCATATCCCCCTTATACGCGAGATCCCAGCGTACGAATACAGTGTTTCCCACGCCTTTACATGATGATCGACTGGGCGATTTACGCGAAAGATTCACGGTTTACCGATGATTCCCTCCGGAGCTTCGCCCACTCATCATCATTCACCCCGTTGATATGCTGTGATTTTCTTTTTCTTTAGAATACCTGCTGTGCGTTAAAAGAAAAGAATTGTACAAAGCTGTGTGTGACATTGTTTTTCCAGTGCCTCTGTACAGAGTCATATACAGTGGATGGCCAGGACAGAACGTGCTGAAAAGAGTGAAAAACATGCAGGTGCCTGCGGGTGTTAAAACCTTTTTTTTTCAAGCTGCACACCGGAACACTGTCGGTAAAGACTTTCATGGAGGAAAGGGGTTCTTTTCAACCATGCGGATCAGACCGCTTGGTCTGCAGGAAACCCGAAACAATACACCACGTTTTTCTGCATTGTTGGGAAGGTGTCTATCTGTGGGATGTCTTGCAAAGGACAATAAAGAAAAACTTTCCATTAGACCCACACGGGATAAGGTATCTGGCCGTAAATAATGACGACGCAGTCCCGTTCGACCTAGTCATGTTGACGGCCCTCCACTGTATATGGCGGGCGAGGATGGCGGGATACTTTTGCGACCCAGACGCTAAGCCAGCGCGGATTTACTTTAGGCAAAGTATGTCCGCCTTCATTGAAAATATAAGAACAGAGGAATGGTGTACCCGAATGGCTGTCCAGAATTGAACCTCTGGCGGCCTTGAAGGAATTTTAGGCGGACAACACCAGTCCAAGTAGGACTGATGGCATGTTTTCTGTACTGTTTTGTGTACTGTATTGAAGAATTTAATTCTATGTGTTGAGACATGTTCACCATGTACATTGTCTAAGACCGGCAATAAAGAAAAAAAAAATGTCCTCCTTAGTATAGTGGCTAGTATCCCCGCCTGTCACGCGGGAGACCGGGGTTCGATTCTCCGACGGAAGCATTGCTTTTTTTTGTTTGCGGACAATTTGTTTGCTTTTTTTCTGACAGGGGATAAGAAGGCCTTTGTTTCCTTCTCCGTCTCTCGAGCCAATGGTGCTGTGCGCTCCATTTCGTGCACTAGGTCACGACATGCGCCCTTCCCTCCATTCCCGTCATCTCCTCGTTAGTATAGTGGATTCCACTCGGCCACCGTAGTGAGCGGACGCGGAATGTCGTGCTCCTCGAAAGGGGCGGATTTAGCGGCCCAGCTGGGTCGCGGTACCCGGTTCATGGATACGCCGACGCAGGAATACCAGCTTATTTTGCCACAACTGCCTACAGGTACGACCGTAACAACAACCGTTTTTTTACACGCTGACGTGAAGGCGCGACCTTATCGAGTTGAGCATTTCCGCGATGCTTTAAGCCGCCTGCAGCTTATGCCGGAAGTGATGGCCCTAGGTGCCTATCAAATGAATCACGTATGGGCGATTACGTTCAAGGATGAAAACGGAAAAAAGAAGATGCTGTCCACCAAAGCCTTAAGCGTTAAAGATCACAAGTGTGTCATGATAGACCCTTGTAATCAAGATGTCAGGATGAAGCTATACTGGCTCTTGCACACAACCCCGGATGAAGTTGTGAGAACCGCCCTCTTGCCCTTCGGTACTGTGACCGAAATTTCCCGGGAGAAATGGCGTGTGCAAGGCTGTGCGGACAAAGGGTCTCACACGGGGCTGGTGTCTTTGCGCTTGAAGTCGGGATACACCGTGGAAGACTTGCCGCATCAACTTCGCGTTGGAGAAGACCACGCACTCGTGCACGTCCCAGGCAGACCACCGCTCTGCCTCCGGTGCCGCGGCACCGGGCACATACGGCGCGAGTGCCGAGTACCACGCTGCGGGCTCTGCCGTCGCTTCGGTCACGACGAGACCCAGTGCGTGCGCAGTTACGCTAACGTGACGGGCCCCGGAGGAATTGAAACCATGGAAGAACACTATATGGACCAGGCTGACGTGGAGGCGACCGCCAAGGAAGGCGAGTACTCGGCGAAAACTGCTGGAAAGCAACAGACGGAAGCTTCCGGGGACAGCCAGGAAAAAGGCGATGGCGCAACTGTACTCGCTGCTAGCATAAATGCACTTGATGCAAGGGAGAAAGATGCCAAGAAGGAAAACATTCTCCATGCTACCACAGAGGACTGTGCGGACGGACCAGCTAAGGAAGGCCTTGATATGGAATGCGAAGAAAATGCTACTCCAGCGGTCGGAAAGAGACAGCTTGAAGTATCCGAAGAAAACGGCAAGCCGGAAGCTTCTGCTGGCGAACCACTCCCAAAGGCGCAATTCACCAGACGTCCGACCCTCAAGATACAACCCAAGGTGCCGCCTGATAGGTGGGCGACACCACCAGCGGCGAAGAAGACAACGCCAGCAGATCCGCCTTAGCGGGTACGTGGATTCCTGAGACTTCCCGACTGGCCTGGGGGCAGACGTCCAGAACTTAAAACTTAAAGATGTGCGCTGCAAGAGGAGACGCCTTTGCCTGGCCAGAGATGGCTAGGCCCCTTCAATAAGAGCGCGCCTAGATATGAGTCTGTCACCCGGCAATATGAATGAGTCGCGATGTGGGGGGCTTGTATCATCACTCTCTGGTTCTTCGAATTCGGCAATTGCACTAAAGATAGCCACTTTGAATATACGAGGCTTAACAGCGAAAAAAAGGCAAGCGCAGGTAAAGAATACTCATCGAAGATGAAATAGATATATTAGCCCTGCAAGAATCGAAGATTGAGAGTGAGGAGCAAGCGGACCGCATGGTAAATATGTTTAATGCTAATTATGACGTATGTGTGTGCCATGCCGTCGGGAGGTCTGGAGGGTGCATTCTACATTTAAAGCGTTCTAGTAGTATAATTGTAGAGAGGGTCGTGACTTCTGACCATGGACGACTAGTACTCTGTGACCTGTCAGTGTATGGGGAAAAATGGCGAATTGTTTGTGTGTACGCGCCAAACATTACGTCCCATAGAAAGTGTTTTTTTTTATTATGTAGCCACCTTCTTAAAATGCGACCGAGTTGTTATTTTGCTTTGCGATTTCAATTGTGTCTGTATGCCTGAGGATAGTGTTAAGGGTGTACCAGTACGTGATAGAAGTGCCCTGCGGCTTAGTGAAATAGCTGAAGAGTGTGCATTAGTAGACGTTGGTGATGTTCTCCGTAGCAACTATGCGCAGTTTACGCATTTCCAGCAACAAAGCCATGCTAGACTGGACCGCATTTATGTGGCTGAAAGTATCGTACCTTTATGCGCGAACTATGCTGTGAAGCATGTCAGCTACAGCGACGACAGTCTAGTCATGGTCGAAATTGGCACAAAAAAGAAAAATATGAAGTTTAACTGGGAATTATGGAAGTTAAACGAAAAACTCTTGAAAAGTGAGACCTTCGTGAAAGTTGTGAGCCAGAAAGCTAAGGATGCTCTCTCCAATGAGAACACGAGCATCATAGCCATTTGGGAGCAATTTAAAAATGATGTTAAAATGTATGCGATCGAGAGAGCAGGAATCATACGATATAAGGAAAAACAAAAAGAGAAAGAGTTACAGTGTACGCTCGATTACTTACTAAATGCCGACAGCACAATACCCGGATTATTCAGTAAAGAAATCAAAGATGTTAAAAGACAGATGGAAGCAATCGCCGAAGAACGATATATGGGTGCCGCGATAAGAGGACGTGCGGAACGCTTCATGATGGGCGAAGTGCCCACAAAACGTGCGCTTGCAGAAGAAAAGCGTTATGCAATGAGAAATGAGATTAAAGAAATACGCTATGACGGTGTGCTATCTACAGAGCAGGATTTTATCGAAAACGCATTCCTTGAAAGATATCGAACATTACTGGGGATAGAAATGGAAGTGCAAGATGAATATATAAGAGAGTTTTTATCACTGATGCCAGAGCTGGATGATGAGGTTAGGGAAAGTCTTGAGACGCCGATAACGGTAGGAGAAGTTGGGCAAGCAATTGATGACCTTCAGATGGGCAAGTCGCCTGGACCTGATGGCGTAGGGGCAGGTTTTTATAAAACTTTCAAGAGGGAAATGTTTGAGATACTACACCGCGTTTTAATAGAAGCATACGATGTAAAGCAATTGCCTCCATCGTTTAGAGCAAGTCACGTTATACTCATCCCGAAGAATGATGACTCTGAGAAGTTGCAATCGGTGGAAAACTATACGCCTATAAGCTTCACGAATGTAGACTACAAGGTATTCATGAAGGTTTTGGCCAAAAGACTTCAAACAGTGATTATGAGCGTTGTTGGTACACACCAAACTTGTGGAATAAAAGGAAGGAGCATCTTTACTAATATTCATACGGCAAGAACAATTTTGTAGTGTTGTGATGCGTCCTATGGACGAATAACAATGATACAATTAGACTTAGAAAAAGCATTTGACAGAGTAAGCCACGAAATACTATTTGCGATACTGGATCACGTTAGTGTGGGGACTGTAGTAACAGATGGAGTAAAAATGGCATACAAGAATTGCTCTACCAAACTAGTAACTAACAAAAAACTTACCCCGGACATAGCTGTGAAATCTAGCGTGCGTCAAGGTTGCCCTTGCTCAGCTCTATTGTTTACAATCTACTTAGAACCCTTGTGTTTGAAAGTGTTGAATAATAGAAAGATAACAGGGTATCAGTTTTTGTGAAAGGAAGTAAACGTCCTAGCGTACGCTGATGATATCGCGATATTTTGTGAAAATGAGAAGAGTTTAGTGGAGTCTATAGGGGATGCACGAACCTTTTGTAAACTCACCGGAAGTGTGATTAGTTGGCACAAGTGTCTAGGTTTCTGGCACGGTGAATGGAGTGCAAAACCAGCACAAATGCAAGGGATCAAATTTACAAATATGCCGTCCAAGTATCTTGGCGTTCCTCTGCAATATTATCAGGAAGCCACCGAGCAATGGGCCGCCGAAACTGAAGAGATTAGGACCAAAACGACTAAATGGGGTGGGTGTGACCTTTCCATGTTTGCGCGCGCGCTGCGGTTTGCAATGTCTTTCTTGTTGCGAAAGTTTTTTATATGCTGCAGGTATTATCTATGTCGCGATTGTGTGTACAAAAGTTGCATCGAATATTTGCCGTATTTATATGGAGATCCACTTGGGAACGTACTAGCAGACTTAATCTTTTCCGCAAGGTAAAGAAAGGGGGACTTGGTTTGTCGCATTTGTTCCTCAAACAGATTGTTTTGCGTTTCTTTTATATGAGAGATCAAAGTGATGGTTTCCTACGCGCTGTGATACAAGTACGACTGGGCGATGAGTTACCAGGCGACATTGTATCGGCATACGGATCGCAGCGGAGAGCAGTGAAGGGTTTTTTAAAAGAAGTTGTGTATGCCTTTCAGTTCCTTGTAGTGCATT